>WKFP01013985.1:62245-84321 GCA_011057875.1 Pterocles orientalis | reverse complement strand
CTAATCGTTAAAGAACCCTGTTTTGCATGCCACAGCAATGATATCTGTGGATCTGGGCATGATGCAGATGGTATAGAATAAGGGGTGGATAATGTCCTGGGTCCAGCTGGGATAGAGTTAATTCCTCACAGAAGCTGGGAGGTGGGTAGCCAAAGGGATATTCGATACCATGCTGACATCATGCCCGGGTCTTGGGGGACAGGGCCGGTTGGTTTTGTGAAGCTCCCGGTGGTGAGATATTCATTATATCAGTGTTTCCATTGTATTTTATACCTTGTCTTATTGTTATATTCTCTTTCCTTTTGTTTTCCTTGTGTGGTGTTATTAAAAATCTGTCGTTATCTCAGCTCACGAGGTTCCATTTTTTTTTCTTTTCTCCTACCCTTTCCCATCTTACCGGGAGGGGAGGGGGAAGGGGGGGGGCGGTCGCGACCACGTGGTGGTGGTCCTGACCCAAGACAATAATTTTACTATCAGAGCTCAAAGAAGCCACTTTTGTTGCTATGAAATTATCTGTGTGATAAGTCAACTGGAGTTCCAAATGTAATATATTTAGAGAATATCATCCGATGGAAGGTAAAAAAGCTTTGAAAGGCCACATATATAATGCCATAGTGACTATGGGCTTCCATATCACTTTACTGTTTGACAGATTTCTTTAACAGTCCAATACAAAAGAATTACAGAAATCTAAGAAATCTCTGATAAAACTCTTTTTGACAGCAGAAGTATTTAATTTTGTAAATATATTTTAATGAAATAATAATAGCCACCCTTTCCTACAACTTGCTACTGATTGTTCATCATTGCTATAGACTGAAATTTAACCAAGTAATCAAAAGACTGAGGTTTTTTTTTAATTTAATGAGAGACAAATGTAATTAGGATCACAACACAAATGTAAATTCCTCTATTTGTGGAGAGAGTTGTAACATGTTCCAATAAGTATAGATAGACGTCATGTAAACACAGCCTTACATAAGCATATGGCATACCTGTGAATCCTTGTTTTCACTAGGACAAATCATTTATTCTGTAATTGAAATGAAAGCTACACCAATACAAAATAAAGAGAAAAGCTCTTAAGCTACACCAATACAAAATAAAGAAAAAAACATAGACAGGTAAACAAATGAACTTTGCAGGAACACCCTGTCTACTTTAGGAGCTGAGTAAACACTACAAATGCACCACCTTCAAATTGAGAGTTCATTGTCTCAAGTCCTTTGCATCCACACTGAAGCCAGCTGCAGGGGTCAGGTGTGAAACAGTTCCCACCCTGAACTTCCCACCCGGAAAAATCAGTTCTGCAGAACACGTGAAGGATTTGGAGACTGATGTAACTGTATATACACTAGTTACACACATAGAAAGGATTGTAAACACTCTGTAACACTTAGATTCAGATGATTGTGTCCTGACAGCAGTAAAAATAAAACAAAAGCAGGAAAAGAAGCCCTAACAAAGTCAGCAAAACCTTATCAATCTCTTCTCTGCCTCGTGATTCCACCAAAAAAAACCTAGGTAGTGGGCTGTCTGGAAAACATAGCAAACTAGAATCTCATGCTGCTGTGTGATCAATGAATCAGGAAGCACAACAAAGCATATCTGCACACAGTCAGACATACAGATGAAACATCAACCCAAGTTAAATTAAAGTTGGACCAAAAAAAGTATTGATGATTTTTTTTTTTGGTGAATTCTAGGAGTCTGAGTAGGATATATTGCCATGAATTCATATGCAGCAGCATTTTACTGGAGTTTTTAACACTTCAGTAAATTTTGGTTACTCAGGTTTTGCTCTTTTAGTATTCCTTGGCATCTTAGTGGCTCTTTCTCTAGGTATGCTGCAGGAGAAACAAACCAAAAATCAAAGGAATCAAAATAACAAAAGGAGAACTTCACCCCCCACTCAAAAAAACTTCACACCCCCCTGAAAAGATCCTCAAAACTGATCTTCATCTTTTGTCTTTGGCCAGATTCCACAAAGATATAAGGCTTTCCAAATCATCATGATCAAGGGAAAGGGAAGTGTTTAACACTTGTATTCCCCACAAAACAACTGGAGGGGAAAATATCCTCTCTTCTGTCAAAACAACTACTATAATAATTTCTGGAAAAGCAACAAAAAAAGTTTGTGTTTTTTATTAAAAAAAATAAATGGGAATCTGAAGCTTTCATCTAAGTTCTACAGCCTGTTGGCTTGGCATGATTTATCATCAACTCACAAAGTAATACTGCTATTTCAGGGATTTTTTTTTTGTTATTTTGTTTTTGGGTTGTTTTTTTTCCCTTAGGGACCCTATAACCTGCCATATAGTGACAATTTTGTTTTTTCCTTCCTTTTTAGGTACTTTCTCGCCCATTATGATCGTAAAACCACACTTGAAGAAAAGAATGCAGACTCAAAGACTCAGTATATAGCAAGGAAAATTAATCTTAAATGTATAATTTCACTTTTTTAAGCCAGTACTGTAAGACTTTTTTCAAAGTCATGATTATAGTTTCTGAATATTTGGGACTGTTAATGTTTATGATTATTCCATTAGTACTCAGCACTGCTCTTTGTTCTAATATAACTCCTTCTATTTCTATTATTCAAGCCCTTGAGATAATCTCATTCTTCCTGCATGACATTTTCATTTTCTTCTGTATAAAATCTCCCAGCTCTGTGTCACTAGCAGATTTTCTTAGGGCATCCCTTATTTTTTTGTGTAAAGAAGACTCATTAAAACATTCAATGAAATTATTCCCACATATATCCAAAGGTACGTGGGTATCCCTTTCACTCTGTGAATCTACAGAAGTGGCATTCCTTCTTCTGCAGTAATTTCATCCCCCAAAAAATCAATCTGATTAGTCTGGAGGAAATTAGATATCGACTGAAATGCAAAAACTGCTGGCTCTATGGAAAGACATCACTGGTGTTGATACATCTATACCATATTATTTATTGTCTTTCTGTGTTCAGTCAGATAATTCTTTATCTCAGAAAATGTTTATCAGGAGGTAGCTTGGTTTAAACTGTTCTGTTAAAACCTTATTCTTCCTAAAAATGTAGGCATTTATCTACAATTCCACATAATAAAGATCCCAACAGTCCTGTTGTAAATCTTTATTACCATTCAGCTGCATGTAGTATTGATTAATGCAGAACCCATTCTATTCATGTGGCTGAGCAATGCATTTGAAAAATATATTTTACAAAATTTCTAACCATGTTAAAAAATAAAAGCTTGTTTGGACTATCATGTCTATTCTCTGAGTCTCTTTAGTCAAGTGGAAATGCGCTTGATAGACATGCAATTTCTGAAAGACCTAACAATATAAAACTGGTTGCACAGAATCCTGCGTAGCAAACCAAACTTAAACTACCTATAAAACTGACCAACTGTTGCAAACTTAATACAGGATTTCCTCCATGTGAATGGCTTTAACTCTTCAAAAATAATTTCTACTAAATCAAATCAATGAAAAATTGGAGCTTCTTTCTTTTTTTTTTCACAACTGACTTTGGAAGGGGGAAAAAGAGAGCAGCTCTGGATGTTAAAAATCTTAGCTGTAAGATTGTGATGTGACCCCTCCTCAGAGTTTTAATTAGACTTCATGGTTTGTTTATCCTTTTAGAATAGTACATTGATCATAGGAAAAACTTGCATCTGAGAGTGATTGTCTACCAGCCCATAGGAAAAAGACAAGTCCAAACTAAAGATTTCCTAGGGTACTGGTCTAGGAAGGCAAGCAATTTTCCTATTCTGCAGAACTGATTACAAGGAAAATATTATGCATATTTAAATTGAATTTATACTATATTTCCACTAAATTTCAAGGTCCACTCCATTTTTTCTTGTTTTTCTTACCTGAGTAAATTCAATTGTGACATGGAAAATGTCAATTTGCAGAAGTCTTATCTCTTTTTTACAGTTAGGCTTTCTTCCTTTCATTGTTTCCCGTTCTCCATAGTTACTTGTATTGTTTGCAATAGCTGTAATTATATACACATTTCAAAAAATGGAAAACTGGGGGGGAAAAAAAAGAGTTACCATTTGGCATAAAAACCTACAACAACCTACAGAACCATTTTTTGAACTTCTAATTTCTCCCTCTTTCTTTCTCACTGCTTTTACTGAAATATTTATTAGGAGAAAATGTAACTTTCAACATAAGCACACAGATTGATGAAAAGTTGGTTGTTTTGGCCTCTTGAATATAAAAATTCTGTTTGAAGTTCCAAATGATACAACATTAATCAGACCTGTCTTCCTTCTTTTTTCTGAATTATTGTCTCAGGTTTATAAAGATGCCAAAAATAAATTAGTAGTTATATTTTGTAGACAATTACGAATTTCTTCTTTTGCAAGAGAAAATATGAGACACCGAGGTAAAATGATATTTTTTTCAAAAGCTGTTCTGAGAGGTTTAATCTGCAGGAAAAAAAAAAAAAGAACAAAAACCAAAAATTTAGATGGTTACTGCTGTATAGTATTAAATTGTTTCAGGTTATTGTATTAAATAATTTTAAATTTCTCACTGCTCAGATATGCTGTCACAGCACTCAGAATGCCAGTATACATGCTGTGTAGCTAAAGGGCTCATCAAATCTGTAATGATACATAAATCTCCTTTTGAAAGTTTAATTTATTTCTGAGACGAGAGAAGAACTGTCACTCTGTTTTCATCCATTTGAGTACTCCTTTGATATTCAAATCCTTAATGAAAAAAATTGCAAATTTTACCAAAAAAATTTTTGGTAAATGCAATTTTTGTGTAAAGAAAAAAAAACCAACACATTTTCACCTGAGTTAAAATAAAAACCAAACCTCAAAAAAAATTTTAAATAAAAGGCATTTGCTTAGAATAGACAGGCTCCTGTTTACTTCTTCCTTAAATCAGCTGTAAATAAATGTTGACCATTTTACGGTCACTGAAGAGAAGAAAACCATTTCCGACCTTCTGATCACTGGTAAGTTGTAAATGCTATTCTTGTATAATTGGGTTATCAAGCAACAAGTGACTAATACAGTATGATTCATAATTCATGTTCTGCTAACAGACTAAATGGAATAGGTGTATCCTGTTATTTTGCTGGTTCAGGAGAACTGCTGAAGTGCAGAACTGCCTAGCATCAGGAATTTCTACTTTCCCTTGGACAACTTTCATTGAGAGAGTAATCTTGTTTCTAATTTTTCCCAACCTAGTTTTGTATCCTAGTGTTCAACATGTTGCTCGTGTTAGAGGGAAAGTTGAAAATTGTTATAACTAATACGATATTGTCAAACATTTCCTTTAATGTTCTAATAATAGGAAGAGAGAGAGGGTATTCACAGCCACTATTTTGGTTAATTGCCTAAATTAAGAGACCAGACCTAGTCTTCCTAAATTCTCCCTACACAGTCATCGTGGTTAACCTAGGTAACAAACACTATCAGGATAAAGCAAAAACGGAAATAATAATTAAAAAAATACATAAATTAGGACATGCACTGTAAGCAAGGAAAGCTGTTAGATTATAGCCAAGGGCTGTACAGGACACCTATGCTGGGCCACCAGGAAAGGCAAGCTCAGGTTAAGTGACCACACAGATAATCTACATGAAGTTACTCAGGGGTCTATTTAACTTTTGGGAGAGATTAGTGCTTCTTCTTGTCTTCATTAATCACATAAGGCAGATAGAGAAAATAGGCTATTCTGGGAATACACCAAACACACGGAGCAAAAAATTTGTCGCTGACCTGATTAAAATCTTAAATGTCTCATCAAAAATGTAGCAAACAGTACCAGCACTCATAGTCTAAATTAATGCAGAAAAGCTTCAGTATCTTTAAAATTGGTGTACAAAAAGACTTGCTAATTTTTTCCCTTTTCCTCTGCGACTACACTTAACCCTCCACTGTCCTTCTGGGTCCTAAGGTTGATAGCACCAGTCTTCCTTAGACAGAGAGGTGGTGGAAGGTCATACCAAGTTTTCAGGATCTCAAGTTTTTTGTTAGGAGTAGGTACTCACAGAGCTTAGTCCTGAAACAGGTGAGGCACCAGTCACTAGGCCACCTGACAAGTTAAACAAGCTAAAATGCCTTGAGTCAAGGGAAGCCCCAACTGGTCCTGAGACTTTGCAATGCCATGTCAATATAAATCCTGTGGTCTTTCATTAGTAATGAAAAAATCGTGTAACTGATTATGTCACAAACCATCATCCTATTTCTGTGATCTACCTGAGTGGCGGGATCTGAGCTTTTAAAAAAATAATCGTTGTTCCCATGATTATGGGTGATCAGAATTCACAGAAAGGGACAGAATCTTCACAAGAATAGACAACTGTATTGACACAGGAGATTTATGACAAAAAAAAATTAACCTACTCAAGTTTGGTAAGACTTGCATGGCAGATTTTTCTTACTTTCTGGGAACCCTACCTGTTTCACATTAGAAAATCTACAAAGTTTTGTTAAAAAACCCCAGGCACGGTATTTTGTGTGTGTTGTTTGCTTGGAAGGTACTTTGCAAGGCATCTGGAAGGTGTAAGCAAACATAATATGTTCACTACTTCTGGCAGCAATCACCTAGTAAGGATAATGAAACATCTGTAATAAACTAGAGTGTAGTGACTGATAATCACTGATGTTCTGTCAGAGTGATGTGTTGAGCACTACCCAAAAGAGTAGTGCGAATAATTAAGTCACTGTTCACTACATTACTGACCAGGTTTTTGCAGCATTTTCCACAAATTTCCCTAAATTATTCAAGAATTTATAATGAAATTATTTGAGTAATGCTCACTAAAAATAAAATCTTAAGCATTTGAATGTTCCTTATTTCCTTCCCTGTCCTTCATCTTGTTTTTCTGTGATGAAATCAGTCAGCTGCATCATGTCTGGTTTCATCCTGAGACTGGAAGACTTAGCACCATGAACATAAAACCATGAATATACAAATAAGAATAAGAAGGTTTGTAGTTTGGGGGAGATTAATTTATATAACAGTAGAGAAATGCTATACTGAATACTGTCATAGCTAGATAAAGCAATTTCTTATTAATCTGTGGTCATAAAACTTTGCAAAAGCATGGAAAACATACAGCTGCTCTGAGAGGTAAAGTCTGTTTGACTCTATTGCAGTGCTGCATTTTACTTCTTTTACACAAATAGGGTTATAATTCAGGAAGAAATATAAAGTGATGCTAAAAGATGAAGTGTGTGTAGTATTTGTAAGCCATAGTGTTCTGCTGTTCACCATCCCTTAACAGAAAAAATGGAAGCCTCAACTGCAAAATCAAAGGTGAGAAAACTTGATAACATCACTGAAATTAGATGCTAAGAAGTCTAGTTCCTGAAAGAAAGAATTCTGCAGGAAGGAAATTTCATTCTCTGCAATATCTCTCTTTGTTCATCCTTCCTCATCTGGGAATGCTTTAGCAGCGTTTATGATGTTCTTTACTCACAACATAACTGCTGGCTTTGAAGTGAAAATTACTTACTTCAAACTCAGTGTATCAGATTTCTTGTCTGTATATACAACCAGACTATAAATAAAACACTTGTGTGCAAAGTTAAGCTCATAACTGATGTTTATCCACCAGAAATATGTAGTAAAGGTCCAACCAACCTAGTTGTCGCTGTAAAACAACAATAACCTTTTGGGCAATTAAGGCTGGAGGCAGCTATTCTTCAGTTTAAAGCTTAAGTTGGGAACTAGCGAGCTGGAAGCCCATATTGTAAGAAGGAAGCTGAAGTATGCTGACTCTGAATCTGCCTTTAGCTTCTTTAATGCATATAGCATATACGACAGGAAGAGATGCCTTTCAAATGCCCATGATATTTTTTTCATACAGTATTGACTTGAGCTCTAGTGTCAAATTTCTGTCTTACAGTGTAAGTGAGCTTATGAGAAATCATCAGATCTTTAGCTTGCCCATGGCATGTTTGGGGGGTTTTTTGTGCATCATTAGCATAGCCTACATTAAGAGAAAATTTGCTGTGATGAGAAACATCATATTGTCACTGAACGATCAACAGTATTGTTGGCTTTTAGATCAGTTCTTCATTCCTTTTCAAAGTGACTACATTTATACATAATGCAGAATGAAGACCTTTTGCCAAGTAAATGTGAGATGTTATAGCTTTCTCCAGAGTTTCTAAACAAATATTTGTGAGAAGCTGGGAGGCAGCACAGCCCCAGTTACTAGCCCAGGATTTGATCTTAGGTTCAGGATTGAGACCCAAAGTGGCCAATATAATCTATTCCGTAACATACACGTCATGCCCAGTATATAGGTGAGGACCCTCAGGAAGATCGGCCTTTTTGGTTCCGGGTCTCTTTTGCTCTGGGTCATCTTGCTTCAGGTGGTCCCTCTCCCAAGGCCTTTTCTCCCCCTCTCCTCGGTCAGCTGTCAGTCTGGGATGCTCAGACCGTTATCTCTACTCCATGAGTGTGGTTTCAGGACTCTCCCTGCTCCGGGATCATTAGCTGGGAATGGGCTGAGCCTTGGTCATTGGGGGGGGGGGGGGCAGTATCACTGTGTATCACTTATTTGTATATTTGTATATAGTATTATTTTCAATATTATTGTAGATTAGTTATTAAAATTTTCTTATCTCAGCCCATGAATCCTTTTTTCCCTTTACCCCTTTAATGCTCTCCCCCATCCTCGGGGCAGGGTGGGGAGGGCAGGAAGGTGAGCAAACGGGTTGTGTGGGGTAAACCCATCACACCCCACAATCATTAATGTTATCCTCAAAATATTTAAGAGAGGTCAGGAAATATTACTATATCAAATAAATAAAAAAATCTCAGATAGAAAAAGTAAACCTCTCAGAAATCTTTAGGTACACAAAAAACGTAAGATAGGACAAACAGATTTACAAGAGCACAATGTCATGTGTGGCAGGATTTTGAAAGCTGGCAACAGCTAAGGCATACAGCGTCTCTATCCAGTGGAGGGACATCTCACACATACAGCAATCAGCACAATGGAGTGAGGATTTCTAAGCTTGAAGTGCTTATTTGGTAAGAGACAATCGAATTTCTGATTGGTTTTGTTTGTTTGTTTGTTTGTTTGTTTGTTCTAAGAAGACATGCAATCGAATTTCTGATTGGTTTTGTTTGTTTGTTTGTTTGTTTGTTTGTTCTAAGAAGACATGAAGCGGGACAGGAAGAGAGTGCTTATATCCACTTTTTCTATGGTCACAAGAATGGCAGCTCTGGCCTTACTTCTTTTCAAGTCAGCCTTGTTGTTCTCCAAGAGCATATTCTAGGTAGTAGACCATTGTGCCAGTGTGCAAGGCAGCACTGTGACCTGGACGCTATTGGGATTTTGTGTGGAACATTGGATGAAAGTAGAAATAGTCTCAAAATGAGAAGCCAAGCTTTGGCCCTTCTTCCAAAATTGTCAAAATATTACATTTCATAGTCACGTGTCCTCCTGTTCCCCATAGAATTACCACCCCCACCTCAGAGCAGCCTAGTCTTGCCACGGGGAAGAAAGGCACCCTTCAATGCACTCTTCTGACAAAGTAGTAGCAGTATGTCCTGGGTCTTCACTGCAATGAGACAGGTGCAAACTTAAAATATCTTCTGACTCTCAGTACCTAAAAGCTTTTAAATCACCCTCTGGCTCTCAGAGGACTGTCTTGCATTTCAGATGTCTAAGTGCATTTTTGGATCTCACTACTAATATTTATTGATTTCAATGGCACTTAAATGCAGTGGTGCTTTCAAAAATCTCATTCATCTTCTATCTGCATTTTTAGGAAGGTACCGCTTTGAAACCCATCACACAGCAAAAATCCAAACTCGGATTAGCTGACTCACAGGCTGGCCAATCTAATCAGTGATGTGGACTTCCTCACTATTCATGTATCTGCTAATGTACACACAGTTAAATAATGAAAGTCTACTCCAAAAGTTTGAGTTAGTTACTTACTTTCATACAGCTCAATGAACCAAAAAGTTAATTGACAAAAGTAACTATTTTACAGTATTTATCACATTTTCATTTACAGAGATTTTATTTCCCTTTTGATGTGTATAATTTTTCCTTTTTTTTAATTTTTTGCCCTGTGGAACACTTAGACAAAATCTAGATTGTATGGAAATATAACCAATGTCTATCAATTCAGTTTTATGTGAGTACAAAAGCAGTGCTCCTTTTAGGGAAATGTACTTAAAATAAAATTCTTTTAAGGTGAAAAATGTATTTGCTGTACAGATACTAAGAATGACAGAAACAAGGTGTTTGGTTTTTTTTTTCTGCCACAAAAACATTTGAAACATGTTGAGGTCAAACCTGAAATCTTTCAGTTATGTTGGTTTATTTT
Source organism: Pterocles orientalis (assembly GCA_011057875.1). NCBI lineage: Eukaryota > Metazoa > Chordata > Aves > Pterocliformes > Pteroclidae > Pterocles > Pterocles orientalis. The sequence continues at coordinate 74,008 of WKFP01013985.1, read as the reverse complement.
TCCAGAAACAAAAATTTAAAAAACCACTGAAATCCCATGTAAGTGTGTTCCTATAAGGATAATACAGAAGGATTAGCAAGTCAGAGAATGATTTCAGCTATACTGCAACCCCTGCATTTCAAAAAAAAAAGTAAAGGAGAAAATATTGATCCACAAAACATACAAGAACACTCTGTACAGTATGTAATCTTGAATCAGTTTGCCTTTATATTTAGCTAGCAAATAGGTTTCCTTAATAAGAAATGTTTAAAATAATCAAAAGCACTTTTGAATAGTTGTAAAAATATTAATTTGGGTGGATTTTTTTCACATAAAAGAAAGTTTATTTTACATTCTACCTTTAAATTAAGTTTGATATGATTATTTAAACATAATTATTTTCTAAATGTCCCTAATAAAATAGGAAAGACTACATTTCAGTGTCTTAAGCAGAATAATTGTTACTTTTCCTAAGATGAGATATCATATTTACAGAAAGTTTAAAATATGTATGAATCCTTACTCAGTATTTTTTTCATTTTGTTTTCCTTCTAAAACTAAATGCTTAAAAGATAAGACAAACTCTTACTGGCTTGTCAAAACATATGCTGGAATTTTCATTTTGAACCTACTAAGAGCTGCATGATCTGAAGATAATAAGATTTAAGTCTTTTTTGTCTTTATCTAGAAAGTCACCAGATTGAAGCTACTGTCAGATAACTTTATCTGATTTTATATTACAATATCATTACCTTTTTGTCCTCTACCTTTTTAACTTTCTGGATTCCTTAAAAGAGAAGTATACATTTCTTAAGATATAAAGAGAATATTAGAATGTTTTTATAAAATATAAAATAAATTAAAAAAAATAAAAGTATTTCAGAACAATAAATTATAATGCTCCTTGTATAGTTTTGCTAATTTGTTGAAAATATTTCTGTTACATGTTTGTTTACAAGGAAAGATACTAAGATAAAATTGTAAAGAATTACTAAATTTGCCTGAATGGACTTTGTTCCTGATATTTCCTATTACAAGTCCTATCTTATTCTGCTATTGTTATACCATAGATAAAATAAATCTGACTTTTTTAGTATCATCTCAAAGAATCACAGAGTGGTTTTGGTTGGAAGGGATCGTAAAGATCATCTAGTTCCAACACCCCTGCCCTGGGCAGGGACACCTTCCACTAGACCAGGTTGCTCAAAACCTTGCAGCTTGCACTACTGCACACTATCAGAGGTGTGTGCAAGTAGGTTGGAGATGTGGGTGCTCCAGGTTTACACATACCTATGCCATTACCTGTAATCTGCTAATGCTCACACCACTGAGACAGCACCTCACCATGCCAGTTACACATCTCAAAGTGTGGGTCACTACATGCTGCACCCCATACTGGCACTCAAGGAGGTTGTGCAGACTCTTCATAGTGTCTGATGGAGAGGTTGCTTTGTCCAGCCAGCCTGGGCAGAGCCCATGCTGCCCTGGGGAGCAGCAAAGCAGGTTCCCATTGTTGCTGTTTCCTCTCCCTAACTTTTGACTTTAAGTGACCCTGAAGTCTTAGAGTGGAAGTCTTTCAGGATTAATAAGGACAAGCATCAAAACCTTCAATAGTACAGCACCTGAAACATGATTTTCAATGTTGCCAATGCTATAAAAAGACAACTAAGATTTTGCTTATACAGCTGTAAAAAATTAAGTATGTACATGTCATTTGGGTAAAATGCTCCTAATTTTGCTTTGCCACTTTTTGACTTTCAGTTTATTTCCACCTTGATCCTGCATCAAATTCATGCAGCTCCGTTCGTCGGTAACTCTGTTTTGCAGCAAAATGTTCTTGCATAGTCAAAGTAGAAACATCAGTTCTTGTGGTCTTAATAGTTTCTAGAGCTTCAGAGTTTCTATGAGCAAATATAGTTAATCACCAGTCTTTACCTCTTCAGACACATTGCCAAGCAAAATATTTTATCTTCTGTACTGACTCCAGCCAGTGTGTCATGATCAAACACTGAGAGGCGACTCTCCTTCCGAAAAAAATAACCAGGTGCTGTAAGATGGTCACTGCTAGTGGTTAAGAATTTTCTCACATACAAATACTGTAGCTATAGGAAAGGTTATTCCATAAACTTCCAACATTTGGAAGGCTAGATGGATTTGTAAAATATTTTCCTTTTAATTAGATACTTAATTAAAATAATGATAATTTTATCTTCACGTCTTCACATGAAACTCTTCCTCCATCTTCTCCAGTTGTGTGAGCTTTCAGCATCATGATATGAAACTCCTGTACAGCTGGATACTTGTGGGGAAAATGCCAGCAGATAAGTAAAATTTCTTTTAGAATTCATGCTTAATATATTATGTATGTTAAAGTAGTTGTTTTTTTTAAAAGAGAAGAATTTGCAATTTATTTTTCTCATTCTTGTTCCATCCTTTGAGAGGCATTTAAGTCCCTTTAAGTCACTTTAAGGTCAAACAATGAAAATGTGAAAAAGTGAAGCTGTCAGAAACTCAAAAATCTATATCAAAAATAATCTTGTTCCCATGTGAAAGAGGTATAAAAATGGTGGAGAGTCGCATCCTCTACTGCTGTCCTCTTCAGTGTAATTAGAGGTAAAAGGCAATGGGTGCTACTCTAGTTCTGGTAGTCCTGTACCTTATTTAATTTAATGTAGCCTACTTCAAGCTGTGTTTTGGAGGGGAAGTTTTTTATTATTTATCACACATCTCCACTACTCATACCTTCTTCCTCATCTTCAGGCAGCAGAGCACAACGATTGGCTTTGAACATGCAGAACAGTTATGAAAATAATATTTTACATCATGATTCTTTTTCTTTTTTTTTGTGGTGATGTTAAGTGACTCTATTGACTATCCATGCTGAGCGTGGATATCTTTAACTTATGGTCACAGTCATGAGTGCTATGTTGTTTTTGTGCTAATGGCAGGATATATTTGATTAAATGTATAAAAATAGGTTGCAACCTTAACAGGTTCAGATGATATAAGAGTGGCACTGTGGTGTGATCAGGAGTATAAAGTTTTTGTGGTTTTCTAGTCACTGATTTCTGTGACTGTGACAAAAAAAAATGGCAGATTTCTGCCTCCTATACAATAAAAAAAATCAAAAATAATTTGTAGAAAAGAACTTTGCGTGAATGACTACAGCTTTTTATCTATATGGTAAAGTCCTAAATCATATTTGAAGGTGAAATCAGCAGGTTTCCAAACAGCTTTTATGTGATGAGGTCTTCACACAGGAGAACAGTCTGTTTCAAAATAAGATTTGAAAAGTTTTGTCCTTTATTAATTTCATAATATGGTTCACAAATGAAGTGTAAGGAGATAATTTCTACTTGTAATTTCCATTTGTATTGAAAATAAAGGAGAAATTTTATTTTTCATTCCCATTGTATCTTTTTATATTTTCTGAGTTACCTGAGATATTCATGACTTAACACTTTATAGAGCATATTCAGTAGGAGAAGAAATGGTGACATTAAATAATTAATTACGGAACTTAGTCGAAGGAAATAGCACCAAGATTTTGCATAAGGTGAGGGAAAACTTTTCATTTCTATGTGTGTATCTAGGTCAGTGTGTTTTTTGTCTGTAGTTACGGTCACAGCTAAACATACTCATAATCCAGAGAGACCAACACATCATCTAGATGTAACAATTTGTAGGAGTTGTAAGAAAATTCTGAATAATATTTTAAAGGATATTAAGGTAGACATCTTAAGTGGTTTATGAAGATTCATAAATGAGAAAATGACTGAGACCTCAGTGACAACATTCACCTGAGACACATTAATTATAGATTTCTTGTCATTTAGGATTAACATATGTCTAACCATAACATAAAAAAGAAGCAGATTGAACAAAGATGGAAACAAATGTAGTTTTATGCTGAACAAGGGACAGAATAAGAGAGAGCAGAGCCTCACTGTGCCTGTACTAGCCGCGTTATACTCATATTTCCCTTCCTCTACAAGGTAGCACACGCTGAATTTTAAGGTACTGTGAGACAGAGATAGTAGAAAAAGTCAAAAACTACTTGCCCATTTCCAATCCTGAAGGCAAAAATAAAGAAGCACATGACAAAATTTTCTCTTACTTGCTATTTAGGTCAAGCAACTGGCATCTCAACAATAAGTAGTACCTTATGTCCCACTTAACTAAGTAGACATACACAAATCAAACCACGCTTTAACTTATAACAAGATAGAAGATCTGTCTAGACATTCATTCTGTCCATTCTGCATGTCCATCTTACACTGTCGCAATTTCATTTTTTCAAGGTCTGGTTTGCTGTAAGATAATTCAGTGAAAAGGAATTAAAACATAAACAATATTTCTCTCTGTTTGTGACATTCTCTCTTAAACTGACAAAAGCGAGTAGACTTCTCTGTGGTAAAAGAGCACACCTCATCATAAATTACAATTTATGCCCACAGGTCAGAAGGACCCTTTTTCTCCCTGTACAAAATACAAAGATGACACAATGACATTTATCTCTGTGGAGCTTCTCTAATAAAATTTCTAATGGAGAGCAATGTATTATACAATATACTATACTGTATAATATACTGCATTATATCATAGATATACAACAGGGTATACATCTATAATGAAACACTAAACTGACTGCAGGTCCCCAGAAAATCTTTTAAAAAGTATGGGACTCATATCACACAATACACTACAGACACTGAAACTACTCACATTAAGTTTTTGTGCACGTAAATTAGAATAGATTAGATGTCACTCATGAATTATCTTCTGTTCTTCTACAGTAATTTATTTAATTGGCCTCAATGATCAACTCTGAGGTTTCTCATCTCTAGTGAATTTGTTCTGCCCAGGAGCAGAGTTTGCAGGAGATATATCAATTCTGAGCGCTTTTCTTCAGTTCACTCCAGGTTTTCAAGTGATTACATTACTAGACATGCATGAGGATTCAGCAAAAGTCACCAAATAACATAATCCAGACAATTTTTAAATATCACTTTTTTCAAGTTCCTGATTAGTTTCTACTTATCCAGCAAGGCATGTCTTTAAATTTGTTTCTCACTGGGTTATTTTTGTCAAGTAATGTCCAGAGTTCATAGAATCGTAGAATGGTTTGGATTGGAAGGGATGTTCAAGGTCCTTTAGTTCCAAACCCCCTCCCATGGGCAGGAACACCTTCCACTAGATCAGGTTGCTGAGTTAAAAGAATATAACCAGCTATAATATTGCACTTAGCACCTGATATTTAAATCTGAAAGCAGAGGATACACAGAATTAACATCAATAGATTTTGCAGTCAAAAGTATATGGCAATATCACTAAAAGTACGGGTCAGTAGCTGAGATCCCTCTAATCAGGTTGCAGTGCATATGAGATATATACATATACAAGACTTTTCTTTCCTGTTCCCATACTTCTTTTATTTTTTAATGTTGGAATGACTACTCCAAAAAAAGATCAGATTTGGGGAATTTACACATAAAAATAATGTTTCTGAGATACATTATTCAAATTTCAGAAGATAAGTTTAATCGTTTCAGAGAATGTTTCAACTACTGGAAATATGGGTAATATAAACATTTGGGCAAACCACAACAAAGGAACTTGTACGTTAGTGCACATGTTGTTTTTCAAGGAATGCAGTACAGGTTCCTGCTTGACTTGCTTGATTACTGACAGTACTTAAGGTTAAACCTATGCATGAATCACATTTTTCACTTTTTAGAAAAAAATAATAATTGCAATTACTTTTTTTTTCTCTAATGAAAAAAGAAAGCTGCTAAATTATTTGGTAATAAATTCAGGAAATTTATGATTTAAAAAAATACATTATAATAATATTTGTATGCATGTAGATTGGAATTATATTGAATTTACATTTTTAAAATAAAATTGTAAAATTAAAACCTCATTGTTGCCTTCGTTGGCGTGGCGACCTGCTTCAGGAATGGCACGGTGACCAATCCCAGGCCGCTCGAGCCATCAGCTCACAGGCACCAATGTGGTGGACAGCAAATGGTGTTTATTGAAGGGTGAACAGGCTTTATATAACTTGCATTTTACAACATCACTTCCGTCCGCTTACATCACAAACAGAACACTATTGGCTGCCCAGAGAGTCCTGTCTTTCCGTACAGTGCGACATCTTCCGGCCGCCAGCCCTAACTACAACACTTCATTAAAAAAAGGATCAGCTATTTTGACTATAAGAAAATACGAGAAAAAATATAAATACATGCTTATGGACTATGGCACTATTTTCAAAGAATACTTCATTTCAGTAAAATGCCATTTCTAGTAGAGAAAAAGAAATCCTTTGTGGAATGTGTTGAATTTCTTTGTCAGGCTAGACTGTTTTAGAGATCCATGTTAGATAACAAAATGTATTTTTCAAATCTTTCTGTAGGATACATATTTTTGTCTTGCCTTAAGTAATATGCCTCTCAGAATTATACGTGAGACATTGCCTTCCTTGACTGAACAGCAATGGAGGTTTTTTCCTAATTATAGAGAATCTAGGCAGAAAAGAGGGGAGAAAACAGTCTTAGTGAGAAAAATGCACTCAAGAACAATAACTAAGTTTAAACCTGGGAAGACACTATTCCTCACTTCTTGGCAATGAGGATGTTATGCTTTGATTGAGAGAAGTAAGTTCAAAAGACAGCAATCTGTTAAGAGGAGGACCCTACAGTGAGGCAGAAGCTGACAGCTTCTTGAGGCTAACACAGATTGAGAATCAAGGTTTACAACAGATGCTCTTTTACTGGGTCCTCAAACACCAATATACACCATATTTATGTAGTGACTGAAGGGAATGCAAAATGTAAGTCATTAATAAGTGTATTATTTGTACTAAGTGTAAAGATTTTAGCAAAATAGACAATACTTCAGTTTTAAGTATCTGTTCTTCAGTTACATAATGCTGTTACTTTCCAAGGCTTTCAAAGGAAAATCTTGAAGGTACCAGGAAGATTACACTATGTCTAACTTTAAAGATAGCAGTCAAGGAAGTGTGCCTCAAAGACTAAAGCAAGAATGATCTGACCACACAGAAACAGAGATGTAAGTCATCTACTTCAATCAGACGCAACGGTGGAACTGAGCAACAAAAGGGAAAGCAGACACAGGGACCATCTTATTCTGAAAGATGTACTTTAAAAATGAGAGTCAAGTACTCAGGTCCTCAACAGTAAGTGTAAGTGTTCTGTGGATATCAAGAATACCTTCTCTTTCAAAATAATGGAAAATTTAAATTTTAAAAAGGTATTTTTCTTCCTCTAGATGGCCAAAATCAGGTTGAAAGCTTATATGGGTGCAAATTATCTTGGATCCTCCACTTCTATGTAAAAAGGGACATAGGGTCAGAAAAAATCTGGTCTAGAAATGTCAATTAAAAATTTTTGTAAGGTTTAGCAGGATGGTTAAACACATTTATATAAACAACCATTGTTTATGTATAATTCTCACACACATTTCTTCCTACTCTCCCTTGATGCTTTTTCTCCAGTTTTCGCTGCCTTTCCTAAGCTAACAGCCTACATGTATATATGCTGTCTAGATATAAATGAGTCAATATTCCCCTCATAAAACAAACTTTATTGATTTTTGCACATTGCTTTGAACTACCTGAAAGAAGACAATTTTATAATGATAGAAGGTGAAACTAGAAGAGTCCCACTAAGTTTGTTGTTCCTATGGTCTGCTAGACCTACTGCATAAGGCATGTTTCAACTGTAAAGAAAAAACTCCTCAAGTTCTTATAGTTTCCTAAAACGAATCTGTTAGATAGTTTAATACACTTCAGCAGAAAACAGTTTTCAATACAAGTTTTTCATGCTTGGATTCGTCTCATTATTTCTAGAATGTCCACATATTTCTCTGAAACAATAATTTATTGGAGAGGTGAACTGTGGTGTTGAGACTATCCAAATATGTATAAAGTTTTTTCCTAACAGTCATTCTTGCTGTGTCCCATTAATCATTGCGTAATACTGGAAGACAACAAAATACAGGACCGATTTTCCAGTGATGTCTATGATGATTTGCATGTTATAAGCAAGTGTATTTTGTATTTTTTTTTTTTGCATTACAGAATCTGTATAGTTTGATATGCTCCAGTCTTTTTGGAGAGTGTAACATGTTTGATTTCTCTGCTGCCTCTTGGTTCCATAATGTCAAAAAAAAAAGTTCTAGAAGTGACAGGAGAAGAGGGTGTTCTTAAACTTGAACCCCTCAGGTGAAGAATCATGAGTGCCCTGGACTGATAATTACAGCACTAATTTGGGAATGCAGGCACCTGAGTTCCACCTCTGTTGCATATATAGAATCATAGAATCATAGAATCATAGAATCATAGAATCATAGAATGGTTTGGGTTGGAAAGGACCTTAAAGATCACCTAGTTCCAACCCCCCTGCCATGGGCACGGACACCTCCCACTAGCCCGGGTTGCTCAAAGCCTCATCCAGCCTGGCCTTGGACACCTCCAGGGATGGGGCATCCACAACTTCTCTGGGCAACCTGTTCTAGTGTCCTCAATACAATCTGTGAGTTTTAGCCAGGGGGTTCAAAAAGTATAGTGAAAGTCCTGGAAGCAAATATGCAAATGCTCTGCTCCTTTTCTCCTCCCCATAACCTGTAAACGTGCTTTTTCTGAACCTGTAATTTGCCCATACCTGGCTACAACAAGCCCAAGCTTTATAAAGAAAGAGTAGAGGTGGACCACTCTTTTCACTCTATTCCCAGTAAAATTCAATCATGTTTGACATTTAGAGTACCACATAGCAAAACAGAAGTGGTCTTGGTGAAGAGTAATAAACCCAGTTATTCCACCTTCTTACGAAGAAATGTTACTTTGGAGTAAAAACTTAGGTCACCTTTCCAACTCCTTTTAAAACAGAACAACCATACTGTTAGGCTTTCCTCTCAGGAGAGAACTAAATTACTTTAAATCTGTGTTGACCACGTGTAGTCTTGGCTCAGGTGGCTTCTGGTATAGCAACACCTTTACACTTAGTTTTTTCACTGTGCTATGATCTGTATTCAGAGTGAGGGAGGAAGAGTGCATCTGTAGCCTGATGACAGGGATATTTCTCCAGAAAAAAAATGCTCATATACTTAAAATCTAGTGAAATAATCTCTCCTGCTTTTGGGAGACTATTTCAACCAGACTTTTATGTTATGCACTTCTTTTCATTGAATGAAAATGGTCCTATTTTTCTGTATTCAACTGAATAGAGTGCAATTCAATGCTTTTGAAGAAAGATATTTTCCAAGCATACCATAATATCAGATAATTTTGCCTGTGTTTAGATGTGTTCCTGAAAATGTGCAGGCACCAAAATTTAGGCAAGTAGTTCATATTGGAGACCATCATTCATTTTAGACTCTGAAAGTTTAAGTAGCTCTGGAAAATATGTTCTTTAGAGTGTTTCATGAGATCTACATACCTTGACCTTCCTTAATGCTTAAATATGTGACTCGGGTTAACCTAAAGTAATTTAGATAGTTATAAGCACTTAGCCTACACCTAAAACATTTCCACGTAAGAGTTCCAGGAGCTTAAGCAAGCTACTCTTTCAGAACACATTACAATTGCATGGGACTTAAGGTACTGACACTATTTCCATAGTCAAAGAGTACATTAGTTCTGTACTGAGACTGTGAAGAGGAAAGGGATTTTACTTCTATAGCATTACACACTTCAAAGTTTTGCATTCATCTTTACTCATAATAAAGCATTTAATACATTCCGTTTCAATCCAGGTGTGATCATCCTCCCAGTGAATTAGTGAAAAATTTTCATTGGCTTCACTTGTTCAGGATAAAAAATTAGGAAATATTACCGAAATGTCTTTGTAGAGTCCTAAATTTTTTGGGGGGAGGGAAGTGTTATTTGTGTTATTTTTATATTTTAAAACATGAAGTGTAACTGTTTTCTGATTTTGAATTTTACGGTGCAAGTGTCAGTTTATTTTTAGTGACATAAAATCTACTAAAAGTCAACACGTAAATGAGGATGGTTGTGTGTTTAAGACACACGGTTGAGATAAGAGATATCCTGCAGATGTCAAAGCTTACTGTCTTGGGCAAAAGGCTTCCTCAGCTCTTCTTACTGACAGCAAAATCTGGGTACATTTTCTCAGGAGATTTTTCTGCATGTTTGCCAATATTTCTTATCAGAAGTTTCTTTTTGTTCTTACTGAATAAATTTATTCCCAAATCTTAAGACAAATACTGTAAAGCTGGGGTGAGGGAAGAGCTGAGGGACATTATCAAAGTTATCCTAATATTTAGTATAGTTTTAAATGAAAAGTTTCAAGTTGCATTTGAAAATAGACTTAAGATTGTGTATAAAAAATTTTGATTTTTAAAGGATGAAAAAGATATCAAGCCAAGATAAAAATTCCCAGTTGGACTGAACTAATGTTTCCATTGTCATGAAATTTGTGTGTCAATAAATTTATATATATAAATATATCTTCTTTTGTATTGGTCAAAAAAAAAAAAGAGCAGAAATCCATTGTACATTAACTCTAATTTGACACCAGCAGTCAACTAAAAAACCCCCAGTCAGTTATGCTTGCTATTAAAGAACAATCTGAATGAGCATTCTCTAATAATAGTGTATTATCACGCATCATCAATTTTAATTCAACAAAAAGGAGAAAAGCACAGATCAAGAGGACCAAAATAAAATAATATGTAGCTCTGCCTAAGTCTCCCTAATCAGGGGAAAAAAATCCTGTCTTTTTCTGTTAAGGTTACCTTGATAACAGGACATATATTTCTACACACAGCTTCTTATGTCAGTGATCTTTTTGCTAATATTTTGTAAAATAATCTGTCAGTTATCATTGAAATACAATGTAACTAGCTTACTTGCACATCCTTGTATTTGTGTGCAGACAATAACATTACTCCAGCTAAAGCTCAGTGGCTGCTTTATATTTGACAAAACAGCCATTACATACAACATCTTAAAAAAAGCCACATCCTACAGTTGTTTTATAATTACTTCAAATGAGCTCTTTGAACCTTTTCTAACATCACAACGCCACTTTGTCAGAATAGAAGTTATAAGGACATATTCAATTACAGTTCTGGGAATCGTTTTCTGTATTTTCTTTAAGCTGTCAGCCAAGAAAATAATCAAAAATCACCAAGAAGAATCATCTGCAACAGTACAGAAATTAATCTAAAAATCCAGAGAATCATAGAATCACAGAATGATTAGGGTTGGAAGGGCTGTTAAAGATCACTGAGTTCCAATCCTCCTGCCATGGGCAGGGACAACTTCCACTAGACCAAGTTTCTTAAACCCTCATCCAACCTGAAAGAAGTCATGACCCAGAGGAGGTGATGTACAACTGTCGTGGGTTAAGCAGAGCAGAGTTAATTTTTTTTTCCTTTTCCCTTCTCTTCATAAATAGCTAGCAGAAAGCTATGTTTTGGATTCCTGCTCAGGAGAGAATTGATGAGAGAAGAACGTTTATAGTTATTGCTAGGATGTTGCTATTTGTTCTCAAGGACATACATTCAGCCTTTTGGGGGGGAAGAGACAGTCTGGCTTCTAGCCTGGGATTTGCTTTTAGGTCAAGATTGAGAAGCAGACTGACCAATTATTCCATCCCATGCACGTCATACCCAGTATATTAGAAGAAGACTCTTCTAGGAGTACTGGCTTTCACTTCCGGATTCGTCTCGCTTTGGGGCGCCTGCGTTCGCTCTCCCAAGGCCTTTCACCCCCCCCCCCCCCCCCGGCCGCCCTTG
>WKFP01013985.1:13292-60498 GCA_011057875.1 Pterocles orientalis | reverse complement strand
AAGGGACCTCGAAAGATCATCTAGTCCAATCCCCCTGCCGGAGCAGGAACACCTAGATCAGATCACACAGGAATGCATCCAGGCGGGCTTTGAATGTCTCCAGAGAAGGAGACTCCACAACCTCTCTGGGCAGCCTGTTCCAGTGCTCTGTCACCCTCACTGTGAAGAAGTTTTTTCTCATATTCAAGTGGAACCTCCTATGTTCCAGCTTGAACCCATTGCCCCTTGTCCTATCACTGGATGTCACAGAGAAGAGCCTGGCTCCATCCTCCTGACACTCACCCTTCACATATTTATAAACATTAATAAGGTCACCCCTCAGTCTCCTCTTTTCCAAGCTAAAGTGACCCAGCTTCCTCAGCCTTTCCTTGTAAGGGAGATGCTCCATTCCCTTAATCATCTTCATGGCTCTGCGCTGGACTCTCTCCAGCAGTTCCCTGTCCCTCTTGAACTGAGGGGCCCAGAACTGGACACTATATTCCACATGAGGTCTCACCAGGGCAGAGTAGAGGGGGAGGAGAACCTCTCTTGACCTACTGACCACCCCCCTTCTGATACACCCCAGGATACCATTGGCCTTCTTGGCCACGAGGGCACAATGTTGGCTTATGGTCATCCTGCCATCCACAAGGACCCCCAGGTCCCTCTCCCCTATACTACTCTCCAACAGCTCAGTACCCAACTTATACTGGAACCTGGTGTTGTTCTTGCCCAGATGCAAGACTCTACACCTGCTCTTGTTAAATTACATTAAATTTTTCCCTGCCCAAATCTCCAGCCTGTCTAGGTCTCGCTGGATGGAAGCACAGCCTTCTGGTGTGTCAGCGACTCCTCACAGTTTTGTATCATCAGCAAACTTGCTGAGGGTGCACTCTATTCCCTCATCCAAGTCACTGATGAATATATTGAATAGCTTCGGTCCCAATACCGAACCCTGGGGGACTCCACTAGATACAGGTCTCCAACTAGACTCCATCCCATTCACCACAACTCTCTGGCTTCTTTTCTCCAGCCAGTTCACAACCCATCTCACTAACCAATTATCCAGAGTGCACTTCCTCATTTTAGCCGCGAGGATACTGTGGGAGACGGTGTCAAATGTTTTTCTGAAATCGAGATAGACCACATCTACTGCTTTACCATCATCTATCCACCTGGTAATGTCCTCACAAAAGGCTATCAGGTTGGTCAAGCATGACTTCGCCTTGGTGATTTAACTCAAGACACTTCTCTCTCTGCTATTACACTCCTGGTTGTCTTCTGAACAATCATCCACAAATATTTCCATTTAAAATGATGTGTTCATTTTGAAATTAACCTCATTATACAGTTAAAGTTCCCCTGTGTTTTAGATCATTTGAGAAGCTTTTTTTAAACACATCTATTTCATTCATCAGTAAACAAATTTCAGGAAAAGCTATATTAGAAGCCTGATTTTTTTCTTCAATAAAACATGATTATTGAATCCAACTTATACTAATGCACTGGATATTCCAATTAGGGGAAAAAACAAAACAAAACAAAACAAAAAAACACAGTATTATGTGGGGAAAAGCCAGTCCTATTCAAGTCAATCTCAGCCAATAAAAATGGAATCAGACCTTTTTTCTTTGACTAGAAAATAATTCAAGTTGTTACACCCATGTAGAGAAATTTCTGATTGTGTCAAAGGTTTCTCAATATGTAGTATACAAAATATGGAAACAAATGAAAAGCAGCAGTTATTCATATTCCCTCACCTCTTTTTCACAGAGCCTGACTCCAATGTGTTCGCTGCCAGTTGTTGACCACAGAATCACAGAATCATGGAACCATTTAGACTGGAAAAGGCCTTTAAGATCATTGAGTCTAACTGTAAACCACAAACCAAGACCATGCTGTCAGTCCTGTGTTATCTACATTCTTTATTTTCACCTTGTTTGGCAGTTTCTTTCATAAACCACAAAATCTCCTCCAAACAAGTTTTTCATGTGCTCTGAGTCAGTAGTGCCAGATCTTTATATTTGAAGTGAGGATCATCCCTGCTTCACTTATTTCTATTCAGAGTAGCACCTGTACCTTGCAAATCATGCCTGAAAGGACACGGTCAAGGGAGCAGTCATGACCTCACGTTTCAGCATGGTTTTGCAATCCCACAACTGAAACTAGAACTGATACCTTGTTCATTTTAAGATGTTTAAATTTATCAGAATCCCAGTAGCTTTTATACCCAGAAAATTGATATATTCACTGAAAAAGCAAATATTTTAGAAAAATATTTAGAATGGCTTTCCCAGAAATGTTTTGATAATCTTCTGGTTGTGTTATGGATGAGAGAGAGTAACTAGCAGTCCTGTGAGGGAGTGACAGACAGGATTGCTGAGCAAAGGGCATGAGTTGATGTGACAGGAAGGGATAGTAAAATCAACAAAATGGAACTTAAGCACCTAGCACTTGCATGTAAGCAAAGTGCCTACAAGGCACCATTATTGAAAAGTCCTTCAAACACTCTCCAGAAACTCAACATGCTTCTCCAAAGGAGCCTGTACACTAGTGCATGCACTACGGGGAATAAACATCACTAGTTAGAGATTTGTGTGCAATTGCAGGGCTACGATCTTGATGGGATTGTCAAGATGTGCTGGGATGACTCTCACAACTGGAGTGTTGCAGTGGTGGGTTAGACTCCTTAGGAGGAATGGGATGGGAAGACAAGGAGGAGTTGTTGTTCTTTATGTGAGAAGGCAGGTGGAGTGCATGGAGTTCTGCTTGGGGATGGAAAAAGGAGCCAAATAAAAGTTTATGGGTTAGGATTAAAGACAGAACAGTTAAAGGTGACATTATAGTGGGTGTCTGCTACAGGCTGCCTAAACAGGAAGAACAAGTGGATCAGGCCCTCTACAGATAGATAGGAGCAGCCTCAAGTTTGCAGGCCCTGGTTCTCATGGAGGAACTCAATGACCCCCGTATCTGCTGGAAGGACAATACAGCAGGACATAAGCAATCCAGGAGGTTCCTGGAGTGCATTGCTGATAACTTTCTCTTCCAAGTGGCAGAGGAGCCAATGAGGAGAGGTACTCTGTTGGACCTTGTTCTCACCATCAACAAAGGGCTCATTGGGGATGTGAAGGTCAAAGGCAGCCTTGGTTGCAGTGACCCCAAGATGGTGGAGTTCAGGATCCTGAGGGCAGAGAGGAGGGTGAAAAGCAAGCTCACAGCCTTGGAATTCAGGAGACCAGACTTTCAAAGGAGAACCTTTTCAAAGATCTTCTTGGAAGACCCCTGTGGAGCAACTAATCCTGGAAACCATTTCCAGCTACAGGAAGGACAAGAAAATCATCAGGAGTAGTTCAGCATGGCTTCACCAAGGGAAAGTCCCTCAATAAATCAACTCGATAAACTTCTACAATGACATGACTGGTCTGGTAGAAAAGGAGAGAGCAGTGGGTGTTTTCTATCTGGACCCCAGCAAGGTCTTTGAAACTGTCTCCTGTAAGATCCTCATATGCAAACTGTTGATATATGGGCTAGGTAAGTGGGCTGAAAAGTGGCTGAACTGTCAGGCTCAGAGGGTGGTGATCAGTGACACAAAATCTAGTTGTCAGCCATCGATAAGTAGTGTACCCCAGGGGTTAACAGTGGGTCCAATCCTGTTCAACATCTTCAGTAATGATCTGACACTGATGACACAGAACTAGGAGAAGTGGCTGATATACCAAAGGGTCATGCTGCCATCTACAAGGACTTTGACAGGCTGCAGAAGTGGGCTGACAAGAACCTCATGAAGGTCAGCAGAGAGAAGCATAGTCTTGCACCTGGGGAGGAACAATCTCATGCATGAATATATGCTGGGGGCTGTCCAGCTGGAAAGAAGGTTGGCAGAAAAGGACCTGGAGATCCTGGTGGACAACAAGTTGAACGCGAGCCAACAATGTGACCTTGTGGCAAAAGTGGCTAATAGTATCCTAGGTTACACTAGACAAAGTATTGCCAGCAGGTAAATGGAAGTGATCCTTTCCCTCTAGTCAACACTTGTAAGATCACTCCTAGGGTCCTGTATCCAAGTCTGGGCTCCTCAGTACGAGAGAGACATGCACATACTGGAGAGATTCCAGCGAAGGGCCACAAAGATTATTAAAAGACTATAGGATCTCATACAAGGAGAGGTTGAGCCATCTGAGACTGTTTAGCCTAGAGAAGGCTCAGGGGGATCTTACCAATGTATATGAATATCTGAAGGGAGGGTGTAAAGAAGACAGAGGCAGGTTCTTTTCAGTAGTTCTCAGTGACAGAACAAGAGGCAATGGGCAAAAACTGAAACACAGGAGGTTCAGTCTGAACGTAAGGAAACACTATTTTACTGTTAGGGTGACTGAGCACTGGCACAGGTTTCCCAGAGAGGCCATGGAGTCTCCCTCTTGCATATATTCAAAAGATGCCTGATCATGGTCCTGGATAACCTGCTCCAGGTGGCCCAGCTTGAGCAGGCATGTTGGACTAGATGACCTCCAAAGTTCCCTTCCAACCTCAGCTATTCTGTGATTCCATGAATCATTTTATGTCTATATACATACACACATGCATAGAACAGTAAATAAATAATTTCTCCGGTTATACATACATATATATCCTGAATATAGATGAGAAATGCATTCAGTTTAAAAATTTGTCTCCAGAATTTTCTTTGGACTTCGATTACCTCTTTAGATACCAGTACTTTAACACTCTGATCTATTTAACCTGACAGATATCACAGAAACTACTAAGCTGTTCTGTCGAGTGTAAAGAAAAACCACCAGTGGGTCAGCAGAGGGGTGTAGGTATACAGGTACAGACAGCTCAAAGAAAAAAATAAGAGACCTCGCATAAGTGTTAACATCATTGAGCACAGCCTCAATCTTCGTCCTACAGTTGGTTGTTTGCCTGTTTGTAAGGGACTGTGATTAATTTGTAATCTTCAGAAAAATTCAGAGACAAACTATTTTCGCTAGTACCATTGTCATCATTTCACAATTTCAGAGTAGTGTGATGTGGTAAATAGTTAGAAATTGTTTCTTAAATATAACAGTCCATTTTAAACTCCTGTTTTCTGAATTATGTGCTGTCCAGAGCAATAAGCATCAGAAGCAAAGCAAAGAAGATGGTAAATTCACTGAAAATTCGAGATTCACTAGGTTAATTTTTTTGTGAATTAGGATGAAATACGAAGCATCAGATTACCTGGAAAAAATATTTGGTAAATACTGGTAAATAATGAGTGAAGTGTAATTAAAATATTTAAATTGGGAAGTGTTCAATTATTTTATTAGAATATTTTCAAAATAAAATACTTTAAAGTGGTATTTTAATTTAAATATTGATCTAAGTAGCAATTTAAAAAATTTAAGTGACCCAAGAAACAAAACATTGTGTTCCACACTGAACAAAGGTTTTATTTTATACCCATCTGACTGAGAAACCTTGGACAAACTGTTTTGGTTCAGTGTAAGCTCTTCCCTCCTCTCACGACTTCCTCTTCATTTTAGGGGAATCTAAAAAAAATCTATTAAGTCTTAATTTCTCTCTAATAACATTTGATTCCACTGAAAGCAGGCAGAAGGAAAATTGAGAGACAAAATAAACAAGTAAATCTGTAAGAATGCATAATTTCAAGACACGAGGAACTAGATACTAAAAAGACCACCCACATAACAATAAAATTGTATCAGTTCACCTTCTCCACCCTCAAAGTAAAGAAAAGAAAAAAACATTCCACTTAAGAGCAAATCTGCAAAAACCTTGTACTAATGCACTGTCTGCATACACATGATTAATGGCTGTGGTGAATAGGTTGTGAATGACAGTGCTCTGCTTAATGGAGATGAGTAGACACACATGCACTCAGCACACATTAAATAATGTGTGCTTTGCTGAGTAAGGGTTGAGACTAAATGCTTTATTTAAAGCTGAGAGAAAAAAAAAATCTGGTTAATTAATGCATTATTTTCCAGGGAACTGCTTAAAGGAAATAATATTGGTCAATACATAATAATTTTTAATAAATTATTGTTTCACTCCAAATGAGGTCAAATCTTTTATAAAATGACCTAATATTCATTTATATCATAAGCTTGTTAAAGAGTTACTGTAACAGTTGGAAACTGGACAGCTGTGCACAAATGTAAGCATACATTGACATCTTTTAACTCAGTTTTATTTGGAGCATAATGTGATACTGTTTGCATCACACTATAAGCAGTAGAACAGCCTTTTTCAAGGACTCGTTCCCATAAAATGCCACTTACAACAGATGGGAGTAGAAAAAATACTTTAAATATGGAACTAATATTTACAGTTCTCAGCATATCATGGGCATCCATTAAAATTCAGCCTGAGCATGACTAGGGAATATTCTTACTGATGTGATATTTCAGTGCTTGAAGAAACCATGTCTTCTCTGCTATTACTCTTATCATTTGTCATACGACGTCACCTGATTCCAATAATAATAAGAATTACTTGTTTTCTGTCATTTCAGTTGAATACAGATTTTTTATAAAATCATAAAGCCATAGTAAAGATTTGAGAAACTCTTTAGAGCCCCTTTTATAAATATAGGATTTTTTTTCTTACATTGTGTGGCACTATAAATATACAGGACATACTGCATAGGTATTTGTAGGATTGATCACAAAATGTCCAAACTGACTGCTTTACATGAATAAAAGCCAAAAGCAGCAAAAGGTCTATTACAGTAACAAAACTACATGAATAAAACTATATAAAAATGAGAAAACTTCTAAAAGGAAAATAAACAGGTCCACTAACAGGGTAGAATGTTTACATGCAGCATAGCAATAGTTTCAAGTTGCAATATTTAAAACTCAAAGTAAGCATGCAATACTTTTCTAGAAAAGTTTCTAAAAGGACATAGAAACAAACAAAATTAAAAAGTCACACTGTGTTTCTGTAGTTAATGACTCAAAATCAAAAGGATATATTTCAAAAGTGGGATATTTTACCCAAATAAAATAAATAGAAAGGAACCTATTTTTTTTAATGTGACAAACCACAAAAATACAAGACAAAAAATTAATTTGAAGAGCAACTTGGTAAGGATATAAAAAACAATAGGAAAAACTTTTAATTCCAGCAGTACCAGGATTACCTTTCAAAGAGTCAATGAGGTTGACAGATTATAAAGATGTAGAAGGATCACTCTGAGTAGACAAAGCCATGCCACAGGAGAAATATAATTCTTTGTCTCAATGACCACCACTGAGGTGACACAATACACTGATATCGGAGACTTTTTACAACAGATACATCTGAGGAATTTTCTGAAACCAGTGAGTCAATAGACAATATTTGAGAGCAGATTAACGAAATTAAATAATAGTACATTGCAAAGATCAGACTGTTTTCATCGAGAAGCTCTAAAGGAACTCACACACAGAACTGCTGAACTAATAGTTGTGGTACATAATGTATTGCATGATTTAGCCTTAGTATTGGGAGGACAGAAGGTGGCCAACAGAATTGCAATTTTTAAAAAATCTATAAAAGTGATCAAGAGAACTAAAGATACGTTTTAGTTTTTCTGAAAGGTCAATTATGGAATATATGTCAAATGATACATTGCCTAGGCACATACACTACATTTATACATGTCAGCTGTACAGCAAAATGGAAGCCAATTTGTAGAGTAAGCCATTCATCCTGCACACCTGAATCAACATTTTAAGTGTTTTAGAGGTTTTTACTTTGGACTAACTCCAGTCTGGTCCCATGAATACAACATCTTAGCATTTGTGGAGCATTAGGAGTATGCTAGAGTAAGGTTTATGGTTTATCCAAAAGATATTCAGTTTATGTCCCCCTAAGAATATTTTCAGGTCTGAATCAAAGCAGATACCAGAGCACAGGTTCTGGTTAGCTAACACAGTGACAGCAGTTGTCACAGCAGGGCATAAATGGGCCCAGAATCTCTGATGTGTTCAGTGGTGGTGATAGTGATAGAATCATAGAATAATCTAGGTTGGAAAAGACCTTTAAGATAATCAAGTCCAACCATTAACCTAACACTGACTAGTCCACCACTAAACTATGTCCCTAAGCACCACATCTACACATCTTTTAAATACCTCTAGGGATGGTGACTACACCACTTCACTCAGCTTGACACGTTCCAATGCTTGACAACATTTTCGGTGAAGATATTTTTCCTAGTATCCAATCTAAACCTCCCCTGGCACAACTTGAGGCCATTTCATCTTACTCTATCATCTGTTACTTGGAAAAAGAGACCAACCCCCACCTTGATACAACCTCTTTTCAGGTAGTTGCAGAGAGTGATAAGGTCTCCCCTCAGCATCCTTTTCTCCAGACTAAACAACCCCAGCTCCCTCAGCTGCTCCTCATAAGACTTGTGACCTTCATAGACCCTGCACCAGCTTCATTGTCCCCTTCTTTGGACACACTCTAGCACCTCAGTGTCTTTCTTGCTGTGAGGGGCCCAAAAATGCCCACAGTATTTGAGGTGCAGCCTCACCAGTGCGGAATAGAAGGGGATGATCACTTCCCTAGTCCTGCTGGCCACACTATTGCTGGTACAAGCCAGGATGCTGTTGGCCTTCTTGGCCACCTGGGCACACTGCCAGCTCATATTCAGCCAGCTGTTGACCAACACCCCCAGGTCCTTTTCTGCAGGGCAATGTTTTAGCCACTCTTTCCCAAGTCTGTAGTGTTTCAGGGGGTTGTTGTGACCCAAGTGCAGGACTCAGCACTGAGCCTTGTTGAACCTCATACAACTGGCCTCAGCCCATCGATCCAGCCTGTCCAGATGCCTGTATAGAGCCTTCCTGCCCTCAGGCAGATCAACACTCCTGCCCAACTTGGTGCTGTCTGCAAAGTTACTGAGGGCGCACTTCATCCCCTTGTTCAGATCATTGATAAAGATATTAAACAGAACTGGTCCCAATACTGAGCCCTGGGGAACACCACTTGTGATCAGCCACCAGCTGGATTTAACTCCATTCACCACAACTCTTTGGGCCCAGTTATCCAGCCAGTTTTTTGCCCAGCAGCAAAGTGTACGCATGATGACAGTCTTTAACATGGGCTGGAGCAGTTGTCCTTAGCTGTAATGATTTAAGACCAGCCAGCACCACCACCACACAGCCACTTGCTCGCTCCTCGCCTGCCCCAGTAGGATGGGGATGAGAATTGGAAGGACAAATATGAAAAAACTTGTGGGCTGAGATAAAGACAGTTTAATAGTACAGCAAAGGAAGAAATAATAATTAATTAATTAATAGCAATAATAAATAATATAATAAAGAGTGAGGCACAGTGCAATTGCTCACTACCTGCTGACCAACACACTACCAGTCCCAAACAGCAATCGCCACCTCCTGGCCAACTCCCTCCAGTTTATATACTGAGCATAGCATCATATGGTATGGAATATCCCCTTGGCCAGCTTGGGTCAGCTGTCTTGGTTATGCTTTGTCCCAGCTTCCTATGCCCCTCCTCACTGGCAGAGCATGGGAAGTTGAAAAGTCCTTGAGCACTGCTCAGCAACAAGTGAAAAACCAGTGTGTTATCAATGTTTTGTTTTCATATTCAATTTAAAACACAGCACTATACCAGCTACTAGGAAGAATATTAACTCTATTTCAGCCAAAACTGAAACAAGGACACTGGCAAATCAAAGACTGACCCAGGCAGAAATCCTGAGGGAAGATATTGCTGTCCAGTGCCTGGTGACTCTTTCTGGGAGTGGAGACAGCAGTATCCTTACCTGTGGTTGATGTGCTATGGCTGCAGCACTGAGTCACCACGTGAAGAAGCTACAGGAGAAGATGGACAGACTCCATCCCTTCCAAGAAAGATGAACAAATCTGCAGGTTCTTCAGGTCTTCACAAAAACCCTGTAACACCCAGAGCCCAAGCTTTGATTTGCAAGAAAAGACTCACAAAGGAGAAAAGGTTCTTGGAAACAGCATAGATCAACCAGGGATAAACCATGCCTGCCAACTTTAATTACCTCCTTTGACCAAATGTCTGAATCTGTACGTGAAGACAGAGCAACCATTTACCTCTTCAGCTTCAAGGAGTCTTCCAGCACCTTTGCAGACTATTTCAAGAAGATAGATTCAGACTTTTCACAGTGGTGTATGACAGGAGAATTAGAGACTATAAGCATTAATTGAAACAGGAGAGGCTCCACCTGAAGGTAAGGGAAACTTTTGCACCAGAAAGAACTGGAAGAGGTTGCCCAAAGACGTGATACAGTCTCTATTCTTGAAGGTTTTCAAGATCAGACTGGATCAAGTGCTGAGTAACCTGGTCCAATCTCATAGCTAAACCTGCTTTGAGAAAGAGGTTGGATCAGCAACCTCCTTAGGTCCCTGCCCATCTTAATAATTCTGTGATTCTAACAGGGGATAGAGAGGAGATGGACCTGAAAAGTACATCCTGGTCTGAACTAAAATACTAATGTAGGTGCATCCCATAGACAGGTACCTTATACTGAGGTGGTGTTAATAGACAAAATAAATGAAATAATGCACACAAATGCTTCAGAGTTCTTTGAAATTGTCAAAGAGCATTCGGGTGAAGATGATCATGCTGCAATTGTGCATATGGATTTGAAAAAAATTTTGGACACTGCCCTTCACCAAAGATTTTGAATGAAACAAAAAGAGACAGGGCCTTCTCATATTTAATATATTTTGAAAGTAAAAACAAAGCAATAAGCAATTACTTTTTCTAATGGAAGAAGATCAGCAGCATTTGTCTGTGCTACGGACCCTGATGTGAAGATATCATGATCTCACAAAAGAAATGGGAAAATGACAAAGTTCAATGCTGCAACCAAATTATTCAAGTTAATTAGTATAATGCTAGCTTTAAAAAGCAATAGGAAAATGGAATAGCAGGTGAAATTCAGTATTGATAAAAGCAACATAAAGCCTATTTAGAAAAGCAACTCTAACTACTCATGCTTAGTGATGTGTTCTTAAATCAGTCATTAAAAGTCAGGAAACAAACCTTAGACTTTTGATCATGTTCTGAAATTGTCAGTGACAGCTGGAAGTGGTACTAGAATGTTAGAAAGGAACTGGAAGCAAAACCCAGCATAATCATACCATTATATTAATCTTTAATGCACCTGAATCTTCAATATTGCGTTCAAGCCTAGTCTCCCTGTTTCCAAATGAACTATAAAAGATACAAACAGTGACAAAATGATGACTGAAGTGGAAATTGAATTCTGGCATTTCCTGAAATGGAAATGAAAAAAGGAAAATAAGGGTACATTGGGGGATACTAAATAGACTATGCATGTCAATCTGGAAAAGACATAATCAAAAAAAATTGTAATAGAGATCTAAAAATATCATACATGATATGAAAAAGCTGAAGAAGAAAGTCTATCTGTTACTCCTCAACTCAAGAAGTAGGCAGCAATCAATGTAACAATCAAACACTGGGTTAAAATGAAATAATAAGAAATACTTTTTCACAGGCTAGCTAATTCCATCATGGAGTTTAGGATAGTGTGGGGGCCTCCAGTATAAATGGCTTTAAGTGGAATTAAACACATTTATGGAAGAGTTTCATCAAGGTCTATGAAATCAGAAGGTCCTGATGAAAACATTCACCTCTGAAAACTGCTAAAACTCTGGTTGCCAGATGTTAGAAAGGTATTTCAAGGGAAAAGGCATCTTCTGCATGTGTATCATTCTTTTTTCTTAATACTTTGTGATCACTGATTTTTTAATGAAAAATTCCTATTTTGCATGTCTAATATTTCATACAACTGAACTTTAAAACCAGTAAATTGCATATTTAAACACACCATTAATGTGGTAAAACCAACAGCATATAAGTGTGTCTTTGAGTCTTTTGTCCTGGAAAAATTATTATTTCTCACCTTAACTGTGCATGGATCCTTATTTTAGAAGATGAACATATTGTCCCTGTCTTCAGCAAATTGTTTCAGTTCTTATAGCTGCTGGCAACCCAATGAACATTTTTTAGAAGCCTTGAGATAATGCAGGCTCATGTAAGCCTTGTCCTTAATTATTGCATGAGCAAAATAACTTCTACTGCAGACAACTTTCTGTTCTATTGCTCCCCTGAAATATCTCTCATATGAGATAGCATGCTGATAGCTATCTGTGCTAAATAACTGATCCAGTACAGACATTAGTGACTTTGCAGCCCTGCAGGACAGCAATGCAACTCTGTATCTAACACCTGCTTAATAGACCACAGAACATCTGTAAATCTTTTTACTGACATATTTTGAGAAGGCCACCCTAGTGTTAAGTAGCAATGAAGCCGGTCTTACTGAAACTAGACTTTTTATTTGCCTAGTGGAAAACAAAACACAATGCATCGAAAATCTCTTAGAAGTGACTGTTGATGTTTCTCAGTACCTGCAGTGAAGATTAAATTAGTGACCATGGGATGTGTTTGTTTTTTTCTCAGCTGGAAATAAAACATGTAAACAGTTTTTCCTACAAAGAAATCTCTCAATGATTTTCCTTTCTCTTGGGAATATTTAGTAAGGAATACATTTACAAACTGACAATGAATTTCCTCTTGATGTATGCATATCTAATATGCATGACAAGCTTGAAACATAATAATTTTTAAATACCAATAATTTTTAGAGTTATTTTAATATTACCTCCTCTAGTATATGTAAATTGTCATATTTTTTTGTTTCCGTAATTCCAAAGGATCCTCCCAATTCAAAGGTTTAGACAGCAGTCTTCCCATAACCCTTAACTCAGAAGATCTTTCTTTAACCCACATGGTGTACATTGCTTTGGAAAGTATCTGTCATTCTCATATTTTCGCGTCCCCTCCTCTCTCACACTCCAGAGCTTACATCTTAATACTCTGATCATTTTCTCTTATCCTCTGTTCCATTAATTTCATTTCTCCTCTTTTTTTCTTTTTCAACTCCCTCCTTGCAAAAGGAATGAGAAAGTTTTTATCAGATGTCAGCAGCACTTAGAAACATTCCAAATAAAAGATGTACTTTAAAGTGCTTGATAGCTGTGAATCACTTATAACCTGCCAAAAAAAATTAACAATTTGCTAAATTTATTTAGTCGTATTCCTGTGCCTCCTTAGTCTCTCCTCCTTATTTTAAAATCTTTGATTTTTCATGTGCCTACTTCAAAAACTGTAATTGCCCCCCCCCCCTTTTTTTTTTCAGGATGTAAAGTTGAATGTCTGTAAATACATAGCAAAAGTAGACACCAGTAAAGGAAGAAAGAAATGCAGCATTAGAAACAGACATTCAACATATTAAATCAGACAATGGAAGCACCACAGTTAAAGCTTCTTGATTTTGTATTTGTGTGTGTGTTAGCTCCCTCCATTGATGATTCATTATAATAATTTTTATTTACATGAAAAAAGCATTTTTTCTTTCAAAATGCTTGCAAACCATTAGCTCAAACTCTCTAGGAGTACTGTCTCTCTTTAAAACAATGTCTTAACAATCTGTTATTTGACCATGCATTAAGCTTGCTCTTTTTTCCCTGTCAAGAAGCTCATGGAGAATAGATTAGAATCCATTAATCTGAATTTTTATTTAAAAACATTCTACATCTATGTACTATTAAAATTTGTCTATAAATCTTTCTCTATCTTTTAAGCTGTCTTCATATCTTGTCAGAGAAATGGTTACTCAGTGTTAGGAGTCCTTCTCTTTTGTGTGTAGTTGGTGATCCACACACTAATGTTACATTTTGAAAACATTCTCTGGTACTGAAGACAGTTGATAAGAAAGAATCTCATCAAATGTTCATAAGCTCTCTCAGCTTCTGAAACAGAATGGCTTCATCCGAACTGCCTGCTGAGAATAACTCCTGGATCTCCCTATGTGTTGAAATCTGTCCAGTATTTACCGAGGAAAAGGCTAGCTGGTAATGACAAACTCAAGCCATGTTCTAACAGTTCACTATTATAGATAATAACATTCCATTGCCTGAGAATATTCACGGGAAATGTTTAATTTAATTATGACACAGCCTCACTATACCATAATATAGCTCAAAATACTGATTTATGGACATTTCATTTTTAATATGATACTTTGTTCAGTGTCCCACTTTGCCTTACTTTGCACTTAGCTTTCGAAAACTAAATTTTCCAGTTTGTCACTATATTTCTTTTGAAATTCCCTTGTTTTGTTCCTTTAAGACTGAAATATCTATGAATACTTCTACTTTCACTGATATTGAAAGCATTCTTATATCTAAATATGCCATGTTGAAATTATTATTTTTACAAAACACTGCAACTGTGTTTGTGTTTCTGTTTGTTGTTTATTTTGCTATTTTTCCTTCCATGAAAACATACTTGTTTTCAGCTATTGCAGCCTGCGGCTGACTTTTGTTTAGGACCTCTTCTTGTGTATACTCATCCTTTCCATCTGTCCACAAATAGAAACAGAGTGATTGATAAGTCATCAATTTTCTGGCTCAGTTATTGAGCACGATGTGCTTTATTGAATTTGACAAATATTACTACGGTAAGCTATGTTACTACGATCATGGAAATTCTACTGATACTGTGTTTGTTGATGTGTCAAAACTCTTGACTTGGTTAATTGCATGAAAAATTAAGAATTTAAGGGTTTGTGATCAAGTGGTAAATTGGTTTTCTAGTTACTTAATTTTCAGAAAACAAATTGTGAAGCTTCAAGGTACCTTATCACAGCCTCTCTACATTAGACCATGAGTCTGGTAGGACCCTGGAAGCTTTCTTGCTTAGCATTCTGTAAATGACCTGTCAGCAGCTCCTACATTCAGACAGTTATTCACTTACATATAGTATACGAATGGCTACAGCTCATTGTCATAAGAAAACTAGTAAATATAACATAGTTATGATTTATACAAAAACTTCTTTATAATGGAATATCATTACGGCACAGTGGGGGCTGGTTGTCCCCCTGGGAATGGGGACCTGACAAGGCTCCTCATGGGGGCAGCAGGAGAGGGACTCATTAGTCAGAGAAACCCAACACCATAGACAGGAAGCAAGGCAGGCTGGTGATAGCAAGAGGTAGCCCCAGCCCCAGGCACTGGGCACCTCCATGGGGCAGGGGTGTGCCAAGGCCACACCATGATGTCAACCCACAGATCAGGCCCAGATTTAGCAAACTAGTAGATCACAAATTGTATATAAATTTATTTCCTTTAACATTTTTGGCAAAGTGAATCATACAGAAATACATGAAAAATGTCACCCTTCAAGATACTCAATTTTGCAGTTTTTTCACTAGGCAAGTAATTATTAAAATCAGATAGTGAAAAATAATTAACTCTTTAATACAAATGTTACTTACCAATACATGACCATTTGTTACTATATATTTTAAGATAGATTAAAATCTTAAAATAGATTAGCACAAAAATTCAGGTACCTAAATTAAGTGATGCACTTGATAACTGCACATGATATTTCAAAAATGTCTAAAAGTCAACAAAACCAACAGTTAATTAAAGCCAAAAAGGATTTTTTTTCTCTTAATCAACTTTCTTCATTAATGTGCATTAGCAGCATTAGCTCCAGTTATGTTTCAACTCATACACAAATTTTAAAATTGTCAGGACAAAGATCACGCTTCCTTAAATTTTGCAGATTACCCCAAACACCAGTTTGGCACCCTAGCATTACACTAGTAGTAGCAATAGTGAATAGTGCCCTATATGTCCTCTCAATCAGCTTTAAGACTGATCGATCACTCGATTGTTTCACGGGTTCTACAGAAATTACCATATTGTTTTGGCATGAATCTTAGGCACTCAAGTTGATTACATTTTCTGTATGCTTAAAATGAGATATGTGCTTAAGTATCATGTTAGAAGAGGTATTTATGGACTTGACAGGAAACCTGTACTCAAGTCTCCTAACTGTCTGGGGTACTTTTGTTCAGTCAGTTATTTTTGATGGCTGTCCTTCCAAATGACGAATAAATTAACTTTTCAGTCAATGTTCAATAAGTTTGTAGTCCAAGAAATAATGCAACGTATAATGGTATGTTTGAATATCTCATCCTCAGAATATACACAGGCAGAAAAAAAAATTATGCAACATTATTCTTTAAATCAATGCATAATCCAAATTTAGGAACAAATGAACAAATCGTTCTAATTAATAACAGCTTCTTTATTTGCCAATACTTACTTCAGGACCTAATACAAAATATACTAATTATTTCTAAACTGAGTCTTTAATTACTTAAAGTTAATATCATACTTGAGTTAATTTAAAAATTCACACACAAAAAGAATATTGTAAACTAGACATAGCAGAAAAGGAATAGTACAGCTAGAAAAGTTTACAAGGAGGTGACACATGTGACACAACATCTGGAACAGCCTCCCTAATGAAGGCAATGAAATAATGGAAACAGAAATATTAGTTGGATGACACTTCTGGAGGTTATCCAGCATTTTGCTGAAAGCATCATTGTTGTAAATTGTAGATGAGGAGAACCATTGCTTTGTTTAGACAAATCTTGAAACTTCCAAGGACAGAAATTCCACATCCTGTTTTGTTACCCTGCTCTGGACAGTTCTAGTGCTGCCTCACCCTCCCACAGGAAAAAGGATTTTCCTCATGTCCAGTTTCAACCTTACACGTCACAACTTGTGATTGTTTCCTGTTGCCATACTATCTGCCGCTACAGAAGAGTTTGGCTTCTGTTTCTGTGGCTCAGAGATTCAAGTAACTGTGGGCTGCTACTTTGTCCCTTCATCCTAGAAATGATGGCGCAATGAACACCTCAGCCAAGATATCATTGCATAGACCACCCTTCCACACCATTTCTATGAATGCAACTGGCTGTGCTCAAGCACTCTTAATAAGAGCTGTTGTGAAGGAAGAGCAGAAAGAAGCCTTGAAGGGTCTTCCTCCTTTGTTCACTTGGGAAATTAAGAAAAAACATACTGGAGCTCTAGCTCAAAGAAAGGTCCTGCTGCTGTCAGAGATCTTGCTGTGGGGAAGGAAAGATTGCAAGTCCACCCAGGTAATGTAAGTGCTCCTGAACAAGCAGAAAAAAACAGAAGAGGAAATAAATCCACTTTAAAAGTCTTGAGGCTTTTGTTCAAGATTGCCGGTGGTGGACACACTTAGATAAGGTTCAGCTAATGTACGCGGGACAGAAACCTACAGACATGGGTGTACATTGGGAGCACAGACTTGACTTTTTTCTATGGCTTGTACACAGTCTAAGGGCATGAAGAGTGACTGAGGTGATACTGCTGCAAACAATTTTCAATGGAATGTTCATTCAAATGCCCTAACTCTCCCTGCAGCTGCTGTGGACTGTGGAACATTATGGGACGTTACCCTAATCTGAAATCTTTAAGGAGTTCATCCTGAAAGCAGTCCGAGCAAAAATTAACAAGAGGATCCCACTTAAAGGGAGCAGATTGATAAAAAATCATTTAGGAGTGCAGTATTTTTTGCCTGGGAAACTTCATCCATAAAATTTTGTCCACTGAGAAGCATTTCTGAGAAATAACATTTTTTTGCCATTTCATCTGCAAGCAGCTTACCATGTTTCACATAATTAAGTGGGTTACCTCAAACAAATGAGTAAGACTCATTGCAGAGATGAAAGAATCATTCTCTTCAATATACTAACCAGATTCAGCTCCTTCATCCACTCCCTGTAGGACACGTGCTTTACACCCTGACCATCTCTGTACATGCCAGTTATCAAGGTTTCCACTTTCTCCATTCTTTTATTTATACCTCTTATTTATCCCCAAACTGGATACAATATGCCAGGTATGGCCTCCCAATGCTAAGAAGAACAGAATATTGTCAGTTCCCTGAGGACTGACTAATTGGTCTTAATAACTTTGAGCAGCCTCCCCTGTGGCTTCCACCCCTCAAATCCCTTTCCATTGGACCACGGGCTCCATTTAAGTTCAGGTTGGGACCTTTAGTCCTGGATATCCTGGATACGTGCTGTGTCTCTCCATGGATCCCTCACCTGTGAACAGACTTCCAGGCTTGTCATCAGACCTCTAGTGACTGGATTTTCTTAGCAGTCAGAGGGATGCATCTGATTGTAGTTACCATCAAGCCTCAGCCTGCTGCAGGCTGACTTCCTAGCTTTACCTTGGACCTTACTCATCAACCTGACTTGCCTGATGATCTGGACCTGGCTGAACCTGGCTGTTGTACCTGGGCCTGCCCTACACTCTTCACTTGGATACTGTGGGACAGAGCTCTGACTGGCAAGGTCTGTAACGTGATACATGTGTCATTGTGCTTGACTCCCAGCACTGCCCCCTTCAGAGAACTGCTGTCCCCCAATACTCCTCTCACTCGCCTTACTCCACACTGGCTTTTTTAGCTTGGCAGACCCTTTTCTGCTAAGCTCTGACTCAATTAGCCCCTTTCCAGCCTGTTATGATGCCCACGGTTATTCTTGGTGAGTTTCATAAAGCTTCTTTTGACCATTATTGACTCCAGGGATTCTCCACTTATCAGCCACCAGACATCAAGCCATTAACCATCACACTTTGAAGATGACAGTCCACCCTGTCTTAAATATATCTGACAGTCCATACATTCAATGTATATTTCCTATAATAATATTTTTCAATGGAGCCTGGCAATATATTACTCCGAATTATTAACTGAAATAAGGCAAGTTACATAGGAAATACAGACTATTTAAAAAATACTTATCTACTGAAATACAATAACAAATCACTATGTTATGACAGCCAAAAATATTTAACATACTTTTCCATCTCGATAATCTGATCTGCTCATAGTAAAACTACAGTGAAATTATCAATATGAATTACCTGCTGCTGCTTGGCTTAAAGCTGCTGAGGGAAGATAAATATGTGTAACATGTTTTTGAAGCTTTGTTTCTTTTATCCCTTCCATCATTTAATGGCTAGAAGTTCTTCATCAGGAAAGAAAAAGACCAGATATTTTCTTTACAAACAAAAACTAACTTGATAGAAGTTGCTGTTTTAAGTGTATCCTGTTGTTAAGGTAACTAAAGTTCTAAAAATACTTTAAATAAAAAGGACATCACTTTAAAAGGCACTCAAGTAGTCATAGCAACGGTATTTTTTAGAATAAAAGCAGTTCACAGAGGGTTTTTTTTTCCTTTTAACCTTAAGCTTTACAAAAATGTACAGCCAAATTCTTTTTATAAAGTAAACATGTTTGTACAAAGTCACATAAAATCCAAATTAAGAATACACTGAAGTATCCCGAAGCATTTTACATATATATAGTTACATATATGTTACTAAACAACTTAGGAGCACCTTAAAATTTATGTTAATCTCTCCTGTATTTCCAGAAAGCATGTTCCTAATGCAGTGTTATAAGTGCTTATACCAGAAACCACTTTCAATTTATTTTTCACATCAGTGCACCATAATAAATATGTATTTTAGAGTTGTTTTCAAACAATCATGTACATTATGTATTTAACAGATGGAAAAAATTCTCTTTTTTCTTTCAAAAATATGTGCTAATGAAATTTTACTCTTTTTAATGTTAGAGTCATCCATTCCTACACTGAACAAATAAGTCTTATAGAAACCTAAAGTACAATTTTGCTACACACTGTGATTACTCAAAAATTGTTGTTTTTTGCCAAATAGTCACCCTTCTGTGTACCTCTCTACTACATTGCTGTTAAGGGTAAATTTGTAAGACACTGTTGTATTATTTTGATGTATGAATTCAGATATTTCTTTATATTTGCCTTTTTTAAAAAGAACCAGTAACACTATTTATCGTTGTTAACAGCCAACATAGCTAAGAGAGAATGAAAGGGGTAATAATCCTTCTTGCATTTCATTAAGAGTTGTTAAACAATGGCCTTTTTAAAAGCTAACTGAAGTCAGTATAAAGACACTCATTGTTTTCAGTAACCTTTAGATCAGGTTTAAAATCTATTTAGTTACAGATATACAGACAAAATGAAGGTTATGAAATTTTGGAGTTATCACTGAGGACATAATTTGAACATAACGGAATTTAACCTGTGACGAAGGGCCTAATTTGGCATGCAAATCCTTATTAGCAGCAATGACAGATACAAAAAAGAGCAAAGCTTGAGCCTGACATCTCAGGTTTTGATTACAGGAATGAAATTAGAAATAAATATAATAACATTGTAAATAGTCATATGATATCACTGAGAGGTATCAAGCATAACCTGATGAGAGAGTGACTCTTTAGAGCAAATATACATTCAAAGTTCCTTACCATCTCAGAACAGAATATTGCTTCTTCTAAGCCAACAAAAATTTAATTCAGACAAATAGTATCCATATTTGGAGTAAAACCAGAAGAATTTTATATTAGTCTTGTTTGTACATGGATAATATTTTAAGCTTCTGAGAAGTTTGAATACAAACAGCATTGATGAGGGATTAAGGGAAAAATTCATATTGCCTCCCACAAAATGATTTGTCATATATCACTGCAATTTATCAAAAGATTTTTATCACCATCTAGGTAATCAGTATTTTAAAATATGCTTATGGAAGCACCTTAGAGAAATGAAAAGATTTATACATGCTTAATATATAGAAAGATGCAAAAAGCAGCATTACAAAAATCATAATCAGGTTATTTGTTAAAATAAAATGATGGCAAAAACTCATCTTTGTGAAGAAGCCACAGATAAATGCAGTTAAGTTAGAAGAAAGCAAACAATAAGAGTGCAAACACAAGGGAAGAAGAGAGAGAGCAGTCTATTTTTTTCTCCATTGTTATTAAATATATTACTATAGTAAATCTAATCAGTAAATATAGGCAGAAAAATCTTAGTCTACAATGAATTTTAGTCAAAAGTTGTGAAGGTAATTGAAATTTGTCAGAGAACTTTCTTTCTCAACAGCTTTCAATGGGTGATTTAAACATTTCATGTTGGGTTTTTTTTTCAAAATTTTATAGTTGATACCAAGGTTTGTATAGGCTTCAAGGCTTAATAGTCAGCACACTCAAATAATTCTTGATGTAAGAATGTGACTGTATATAATGCTTTGTTAAGTAAAGAAAAAATTTAAAGATTACATACTGTGAAAATATTATGACTTCCAGGCTGACAGCAGTATTCTGAAGGCTTCCACAAGGAAACCCAAAGGAATGGAACTTCATGTAATGGGTCCATTTAAGAAGCAACAGTGAATAAGTCTTATTAGCCAGTTCATTGTGAATTCATAGGTCAATGCTTGCACCCAGTTTTCCAAAACAAAATAACCTTGAGTCTTTGGCAAATACGCTTCTCCTAGAGTATATCTTTAGTCTCTTTTGCAAGAATGGAGAGAGCTCCTTTGCAAGATGCTTATGTGAGGCTACCAAAACAGGGAGACCGGGAGACCAAGAAACTGAGGAAACAGTTTTCTCATCCCTTGTGGAAAAGAAATATGTGCTTATTTTCTACTAGATTGAGCATAGAATAAGCAAACACAATCCTGCCTAATGGAATGATTAAGTGTTTAAAATGATGTTTTAATTCAATCAATTAAAAGCATAAACAGCATGAGTTTGATTGAATCAGTTTAAAGAATTACACAGAAGCCAATGTGGTTGTCAGCAGGGGTGAAAAATTCATGTATCACCTACACACAGCTTGAATTTTGTTTTTCTCAATTAGATATTACAAACAACCTACTCTATCACAGGAGAATAGCTCTTGAGTAAGAAAAAAACCCATAGCAAATCTTTCAAAACATGTGCAGTTAATTAAAATTTTGGCACTCAGCAACCACTGTAAAACATTTAATAAATATGACAGCTTGATTAGTCTTTATTTGTTCTGGGTCTTCCACAGACAATTTCAAGAAAATTTAATAAATTTAAGATTTAAATATGCTTTTAAGAGGAAAAAAAAAAGTTTTAGCACTTAATGAAACATCTGCCTTTTAAGAAAATATCATTTTTATATTCAGTAGATGCATTCCTAAAACACAGTACACTAGAAAGAACCATAAATATTTAACTACCATTAATTGTGTATTGAGTACTTAAAAGACAACAACATGAGAGGAAACAAAAACATCCAATTGCGACTGTAATATAAAATTGCTTTTATCTTACAATATACACATTCCTATGGTAATTTGTTGGGGCAAGACTTTCCAGAAGTGCTCAGTTTGGCCTAACCAAGTATTTACACCGATGACAGAAAACATTGCCTTTAAGATAACTTTGCTTAGAAGGAAACATGGGAGACAAGCTGCTTTTTAAAACATATGTTCCAAAAATTAACACAAAATTATTAGCATCAAATTTCATATTGCAATGTATTAATTTAATTCCATTCATAGCTACATAAGGACAACTTTATTATTAAACTGTTTTAGTTCCATCAATTTCCACTCTTATTTGGTGTACCTCTACTGAACATTTGTGTTCTATTAACTGTAGATTTCATTGTAACTGATACTTATTTAATTTTACCTATTTTATCACCATAACCTTTTCAGATGGCTAATTGTTCTTTAAAGTTTTAAAATCCTACTAATCTGTTCACAAAAAAGCTTTGATGACCATGGTAAGAGTTTTAAATCATATAATTTTTAAAGAATATACACATGGAAGCAAATAACACATTCAAAATTAGCATTCTCTGCTTTGATTCTTCTTACCTCATACTTAATCAACTTTTCTCCAACAGTCCATCAAGGCTTAAAAGAAAAAAAATATTTATTGGACTGACAGTGTTCATACCATTCATACAGCGATTAACACCTTCAAATGAGCTGATATTATTATTTTAATATTAATATTTAACTATTGATCTACAAAAAGGGCTGAAGTATTAAACCACTTCAAGTAATCTAAAATAAACAATTGAAAAACTCAAAATATCTTACATGTCAGTGCAAGAGTTTTGCAAGCAAAAATATAGGGAATTAAAAATACATTATTCAGAAGACCTTGGCAAAGAAGGTGCTTTTAACATGACGGAACCCTATAAATCAATTTGATACTATATTACCTGAAAATAAGTTACCAGAAATAATACTTTTGGGACTAATGCTCTACCCAAAATTTGCCTCAACCACTAACGAGATTACATTTTTTGAGAGAAAAGGATCATACAAAAAGATTCATATTGTATGAATGCTAATTCACAAGTCAGGTTTCACTGCAAGACACCAGTGAAACGTTACTGCATACACAGTATTAAAGGAGTAAGTGTAGTAGAAGACTTTAGGAGCCTTAGACAGCTTTATTGTAACTACAGTCAGCTATATAACAATAACTAGATGTTATACCAGGAAAAACTTTAGAAAAGCAAATTGTGCATAAGTTTTTACTGGTGGAATTTTCAAAGAACTAGTTTCAGATACAATGACAAAAAAAAAAAAAAGAGAAGCTGTGACTTTATTATGTCTTTACTATCCTAGGAATCACATCATTTTTTGCAAAAGTAACCATAAATAATCCATGAAGCAACATTTCCAGTCTCCTCAGCTGACAATTGTGCAACTTGTGTGACCATGGTCATTCACCAGAAACAAACCTATCCATGTTTCTGTTCCTCCAACTGGGTAGAGAATGACTTAAGTGGTTTGACTTCAGTTTATTCAAGATTTCCTATATCACTACTTAAAAAGTCCCATTTAATATTTCATAGCAAGAAATTTTATAGTCAGGTGTGAGTTGAAGGTCCATGTGCACATCACCATTCATGGACATAGCACTGAAAGAAGAAATTTCATAACTTGCTTCAGCTCTTAGTTTCTTTTTACATTCCTCTTTTGGCTCCTAACACATTCTGTCTTTGCTTCTTTCTCCAATACTTCTTCAGGTTCTCGAGTCCTATACCGGTATCCTGTTCTAATTGTTGTACCTGATGATGAAACCTAATGACTTGAGCATCCTGCAAAGGATGGAATCTTACCTCATTCTACCAAACATGTTTCAGATATTTCATGTATTTCTAGAGCCAGCTGACAGAAATTCAGAAACCACATCCCGTGTTCCAGTTTAGCACAGCTATTTCCATGCTTGTACAAGACCTTAATGCACTGAACTTGCCCTGGACTTGTTAGTTTAATGTAAACTACTAGTACTTTGTAATTATCTCAGTAGATGCTGTTTGTTTCTGTTATAACCTTTTGGTTAGGCTTTTTTTATGCTTTACACTTAAATTTTAAATGTTGTATTACCTTCTACAGCATAACTGATACTCACTTAAGTGAAAGCTGCAACAGATTAGTATTCCTATACCACTCCAGCTCTCTGTGTCCTCTAGTCTTTAAGGCCTATGTTGATGGACACAGGGTAATTGTCATCCCTGCAAAAATATTGATAGTAACAGAAATTTATTTCTACAGGACTTTCTTGCATTTTCTTCGCAGCAGTTATCCAGCATGTAAGAGCCTCAAATTGCCTCTAAACTTTTCTCTTAATTGAAACATAAAACTATCACAGACCACTTGATCAATACCTTATTCGCACACCAAATGTGTCACCCTTACACTTCATGATTTTAGTATTTTATCATTTGAAGTTTTACTCACAGTTTCTGAGGTGGAAGAGGCTATAGTTGAGCCCCGACTCACCCTATTTCCTACAACAAGGTGGTCTTCTTTAAGGGAAAAATCTGTGTTATCTTGGAATGCTGTATATTGGTCATCAAACCCAGAAACCTGTGAAATGTACGGCACTATTTTTGGCGCTTACACAAAAACTCTACATGTCCTTTTAGATATGGGACTTAAAAAGTTTAGCTTTGATTTTTCCCCTTCCCTGTCTCAGTGTTTTTGGTCAGTGTTTTGCTGCTAGCCACAGTTAAACTACAACAGTGTTTTAGTTTTCAGTGTGAAATGACACTGGTTCAGTCAATTCTCAGAGCAAGAGAATCTAAACCTCCAGAAAAGTATGTCAAATGTATCATCTTAGAAAATGAATATTCTTTACTGAATATGAAATATTCAGGTTACTGTAATGTCTTTGACAAGAAGGGGAGAACAAAATGTATCTTTGCAAATTACACTTTGGGTGTGAGTGTACAGTCTAGTAAAATTAGTCAGATGATAAAGAGAAACCCACTTTCCAGAGTAGATGCAAATAATCTGAGCATTCTTTACACTTTTTGGCCTATTTAATGTGTCCTAGACGTTTATCTGGGACATTTTTGTGTGATATCAGGATTTATCTGATTATTTTCTAGTATAGTTGGGTGAAATCCATATTTTCTCAGAGAACACAGATCATCTTGAACAGCATGTAATAACATTCTGGAAAGCTTGTTATCACCATCTGTATAACAAATTAGAAAATTCCCCTTAACTAGAAAATTCCACTGCAATAGAATTTCTGTGTCACCACATTTTTCTGAAAAGTTGAAAATATCGACTCCAAGAGGAGAGGACTGTTCCTACAGTCTTGGAAACCTCAGTCCTTTCTCCTGTTGTCCAACTTAACTACTGCTTCACTAAGGATTTCTGTCAAGTAAGATTTCTCATATTTTGTTTTAAAGAACAGTATGATCCATTCTCAGCATCAAATCCACCCAAACTAGCAAACACAACTGGAAAAGTCTATGCATACTGGTCCTGTATGACTCTCCAGAATTTAAAGGAAGAAAAGGCGTGGTTTGCTGTTAGTCACCTGCTAATACCTCATGCATCTAAAAAGCTCTTCAGCTTTTCAGACCTTCATGGTTTCTGCTCCAATTAACCCAGTCATCTGTCACCTTGCTCTATTAGCCTTTCATATGTACCTTTTAAATTCCTTAATACAAAAGGAAATTGTAAGTGAATGAAGAATAAGGCAAAGGTGACCTTGAAGTGTTTCACTAAGTTAACGATCTGTGATTAGATGTCCTAGATCAATAGTGAGGAGGTATTGACAACTTTCTTAAAATGAATCCTCTTTTTACCCTTCATAGCTTTTTAGCTTTTCACTCAATTTGAGTGACCTCATTCTATCCAGGTATCAGGTCATTTGATAGTATAGAATACGCTGTCCAAAAAGTAAAAGATACATAGATGGATAAAGTCTGCATATCACAGTGCTTTTACAATTTAAACACAATGCATGATGCAGTCACAAACTAAAAGTCCAAAAAGAATTAAAAGAAACAGATTAGTGATAAGCATTTACTGATTTTAATTTTATATGCATATATTATTTTTGTATATATAAATACATTGGCATTTTATAACATATAGTACAGAAGTTTGCTGTTGTATTTTGAAATGTGCAAGAAAACTTAAAGTTAGCATTTTTTGGAGCTGAATGTCCTTTTTTCTGTTTTCTATTTCTGCTGGTAAGTGTCTACTTACATTACCATTTGTTGGTTTTATGGGGAAAAAAGCAAAGCAGACAAATTGCTTTCATTTATAAAGATCTTCTAAAAGGGAAAGAGTAGGCGATTTTTTAAAGTTCTGACTATTATTAATTCTTGATTTTACTGTTCAGTTAAAGCTGTAATAAAAAAATTTTCTGTGCACCACTGCTGAAGGAGGTGACTTAATTTGACATTGTTCTTGAAAGAATACTGGATTTTTAGACATCAGTAAATAAAATACTGGAATTTTAATAGAAAATTATAAGAATCCATTCATTTTAAACATTTCAGTATCTTCTTTTTATTAAAAGTGAAGTTATACAAATATTCTTCAAATTTTTTTTGAATGTCATGTTACTATGTACATTTTGCAGGTTTAGAACACCAGCAATCTGTCGTAAGACTTGCTAGAATAAATTATTTGTGTAATTGGATGTAGCCAGACATTTTGTGTGCTCAAGAACATATGTTTGCATATATGAAAATCCTTCAGAGAAAGCTGGCATTTACTTACTGTGAAGCACATTCTTCATTAGCAATTCTATCCTCTGTATGTATGGCTTACCAAACTCATGTTGATGCAACTGCATGTCACTATCTAGAAGTAAAGAAACATTTTTAAATGTTATGCATAATCATTAAAACACTTCAAAATATACATTACTCCATATGCCATGACTACTGTGAGTATAAATGTACTTAATGTATGCTTACGGAATTTTTAAAAGTCTTGTTCTAAAGTTAAATGTTAGCTCTTTTCTGGATAACTATATCTATCAGAAAGCTGGGGAAATCTTATTTTCAAGTCTAAAACATTAATTCTGAACTCAGAAGGCTACGTTTAACTGATTTATAGACACAGCACTTTTTAATTTTCTGATCAAGGCACGCACGCAGTTTGGGAGAAGGAGGAAGTGATCCTCTGGAAAGCAGATCCAGCTTTAGAATTATGCCCCTAGGGACGTCAGATTGCTCAGTGCAGGACAATTCAGAGTACTGGAATGGTCCCAAGGCTATGCATGGGGGAGAACAATTTTTTGGTTTGCCATCTGCTCATGGCGTGGTGTCAACTCTACCAACAGAACCTCTGTTTTTCATGCAGCTGTATTAACTACATATGGAGTCAATGCCATTTTGTCTGGTCTCTATGATAGTATGGCACACACACCAATCTATCTTTTTCAGTTTTTCTTGTCCTGCAGACAGCTAGACATGTTTCTTACACCATTTTCAATGACTTTTTGCTAGCACAGCTTTAAATGATTCACTGAATTTTGCCAGCTTATTGTTCCACAGACTACAGAGCAAAAAGTAAAGGAATTTTTTTACAGTTACATTTCCTTACACTTGAGGCCCATAAACTTTCTTTCTTTAGATTAATCCAATTATCTGTTTTTCTTACATCAGCTTTTTAGCACTGGGATGGGTTTGCCCTTGGCTGGGGGCCAAACCACACACCCACTC
The DNA here is from genome assembly GCA_011057875.1 of Pterocles orientalis. Lineage (NCBI taxonomy): Eukaryota > Metazoa > Chordata > Aves > Pterocliformes > Pteroclidae > Pterocles > Pterocles orientalis. The sequence continues at coordinate 32,729 of WKFP01013985.1, read as the reverse complement.
ACCCAAACCCCCCTCCCCCCACCCCCACCTGAGAACAGGTGAGAGAATTAAAGGGGTAAAGGGAAAAAAAGGACTCATGGGTTGAGATAGCAATTTAATAACTAAACTACAATAATATTGAAAATAATACTATATACAAATATACAAATGAGTGATACACAGTGATACTGGCCCCCCACAAAACAACCAAGGCTCAGCCTGTTCCTGGTTAACGATCCCAAAGCAGGGGGAGTCCCAAAACCGCACTCACAGAACAGAGATAACAGTCTGAGCATCCCAGACCGAGAGCTGACCAGGGTGTGGGGAGGAAGGCCTTGGGAGAGTGACCACCTCAAGCAAGATGACCCGGAGCAAAAGAGATCTGAAACCAAAAAAAGAAAAAGGGCCGATCTTCTGGAGGATCCTCACCTATATACTGGTCATGACGTGTATATTATGGAATAGATTATTGGCCACTTTGGGTCTCAATCCCAAACCTAATATCAAATCCTGGGCTAGTAACTGGGGCTGTGCTCCCTCCCAGCTTCTCCTGTTTGCAGACAGCCAGAGAAGCTGAAAGACCTTGGCAGCCACATAAACATCACTTTTTGTCAGCTTTCTTCTGAGCACAAATCCAAAACACAGCCAAGTCTTGCTAGCTATTATGAAGAAAGTTAGCTCTGTCTCTGCTTAACCCAGGATATTCTCCACCCCTTATTCCATACCATTCACGTCATGCTCAGATCCCACTATTTTCCCTTAATCTATGGACCACCCCTCCATAACTTTATTGAGTTCATTTAGTCCATGAGTTTGGGCTCCATCTGTCATGGCAATCTTTCAAGGTAGGATAAAAATGATGCAGAGTCCACTCAGTCGGTAGAGCATGTTGTTGGATGCAGGAGACAGATGTTGTATAGTCTCTGTTGCATGATGCATCTGGAGCTTACACTTCTGGTATACCCAGCACAGTCCATGTCCATGGTCTGCAAGTTAAAGATGTCAGTCTCAGGGAAGTCACTGGACATCAGTTCTGATTTTGTTAAACCTGCAAGATTCTTAATAGAATATCATTAGAATAATACATAACAATCATACCAATGATTATATGCAATGGCAGGGTTATGTAGAAGTTAACATTGTACAACTAAATTTATCAGCCACTTTCACCCATCATCAAATCCCCTTGAGGTACACATCGAACCTCACCGTCCTTCTGCATTACCCAACAAGTGCACCCAGGTCCTTGAGCAAAAGCAATCCCACGAATGGGTTTACCTTTACCCAAGGCAGGAATAACCCAGACTCTCTTCCCCAGCACATTCTTGATATGCACCACAGGGACTTTATCCCCATCTACAGTATGTAGAAGTTCTGACTGGGCAGGACCAGCCCAATTGGCAGATCCTCTCGTGTTGACTAGCCAAGTGGCTTTTGCTAAATGTGTATCTCAGTTTTTGAAAGTTTCACCCCCCATTGCTTTCAGTGCTGGTGCATGGTAAGGGATGTGGTACACCCACTCGATGCCATGTTCTTTGGCCCAAGTGTCTATGAGAGTGTTTCAGAAATGTGTCCCGTTGTCTGACTCAATTCTGTCTGGGGGGGCCGTGTCGCCACAAGACTTGCTTTTCAAGGCCCAGAATAGTATTCTGGGCAGTGGCATGGGGCACAGCATATGTTTCCAGCCATCCGGTGGTTGCTCCCACCATTGTAAGTACATAGTGCTTGCTATGGCACGTTTGTGGGAGTGTGATGTAATCAATCTGCCACGCCTCTCTATATTTATATTTAAACCAACATCCTCCATACCAGAGAGATTTTAGCCATTTAGCTTGCTTGATCACAGCACAAGTTTCACATTCATGGATAATCTGTGCAAGAGTGTCCATAAGTAAGTCCACCCCTTGATCACAAGCCCATCTGTATGTTGCATCTCTTTCTTGATGACCTGAGGCATCATGGGCCCAGTGAGCTAAAAATTTTTCACCTTTTTGTTGCCAGTCTAAGTCCACCTGAGATATTCAGATCTTAGCAGCCTGATCCACCTGCTGGTTGTTTCGATGTTCTTCAGTAGCTCAACTCTTGGGTACATGGGCATCTACATGACGTACCTTTACAACCAGTTTTTCTACCCAGGCGGCAATGTTTTGCGACAATGGGGCAGTCCAGATGGGTTTGCCTCTGCGCTGCCAGTTGCTCTGCTTCTGTTGCTGCACCTTGTCCTGCAGTCCTTTGTACAAAGCTTTTTCCCCTTAGTACCTACAGTCTTTACTTCAGCTAAGCTTTTTAATTATCTCCTCTGTTGATATAATAATTGTTTCCCATGTAGATTCTAACATCTTAGGTTAATCGCTCTGTAAAGAGTGGGGAAAATGGGACAAACACAGAGGATCTTGTCATGCACTTAGCTGGACAGAAAGGCTCATGATTAACAAGCATATGATCAGCGGTACACGGCTGATGTGCCTCAGCAATGACGTGCTTCTTCGGGCATGGGGTTAGTTAAAGAAAATTGTATCTCCCCACAAAGCCTATATATCAGTCCATTACTAGCAAATGCTGGTTAATAACAAGGCAGCACGATCACAGGAGCTGCAAAGGGAATCCTGCTGGTGCAGGGGCTTGCTGTCTAAAACCCTGCCGAGAACCAGAAATATTTCTCAAACTGAATATGTACCTGGAGGTATCTTTGCTCTTTGAACCACTGACTACATCTGACCCTTAATATAATAAAATTGTGTAAAATATTACCATAAGGAGAGTGGAAGACATTGTCAATAATGACAACCTTCAAGCTGCTATAATGATGCTTGCCTAACTTAAGGCTTCTCCTCTAGACATATATGATGATCTGATACTCTGCTACAAGCCATACGCAATCTGTTTGCTGAGAAGATAATCTGGTACCGTTGTAATTTATTTCACATAAAAACATAAAATTTTAAAAATATGAATGAGAAAAATATTACCAGTTGTAAAAGACTTTACTCAGAATGACATTTCTGAGCAAAGCAATGGTATTAATGATGTCCAGCTGGCACATTCCAGCCCCTAATACTAAATATCGACTTGGCTATAATCACAAACATACTTAGAAGGACTGGAAACTAACATCAAATGTTGGCTAAGTGTTCAGTTGAGGATGTCCCCAAGTCTCATGAGTTCCTGAGAGGAAATCTGAAGTGCTAAATCTCAGTTGCTTCAACAGCACTGAGACATGCAGAACAAGCTTCTGCCAGGGCTGAATAGGGTGCTGACTTACATAAGGTCCAAAGTATTAATTTAAGAATCTGACAAAAGGAATTATTCCATATCATTCCCTTCTTGTATTTTCCTTCCTTTCACAGAAGAATGCTTTTATTGAGGCCCCAATCAGATAAGCAGGAGAAACTTGTGGAAAGGAAAAGTGTAAAGAAGCAAGAAATTGTTGGATTAAGCTTTACTTCATTTGCAGCAAGTCGGAAGGTTGTTTATTGCCTACATCATAGAATATCTATATCTCTTTCTTGCTTAATCGTACTTTCCTTGTATGACCTTGCATGAGTAACTCAGTTACTGCATGCCTTATCCTCTCCACCTGTTCAAGATACAGAATATTTGTCCACAGCTGAGGAATCTAGCAAAGCTAAAATAATTCCCATGTCTTCAAGATTTCTGAATATTGTTGTATACTATTTCTTGTAATGTGTTACTTAAAATTCCAGGTTGGTAATTTCAATTCCTTTCTTTTTTATTCAATTTTAGTTAGTCATCATCTGTCTCTTTTCTGCATAACAAAGTAAAACTTCACTGTAGAAAGCTTGATATCAATTAAAAGTTCTATGCAAGACTGCAAAGCATATGTTTTTCAATAAGTAGTTCTTCCTATGCATGTTCCTACTGCTTCAATGGATAGTCTTACTTTATTTTAGAAACTCAGAGTGTTTTTATCACACAGCTACAAGCAGAAGTTCAATGTTATTATATTACAGCTAGCAAAACTTCTGTAAAACTTGATTAATGTTCATAAAAATGTAAGTAAATGTAAAATTATTTTCTTAATGGCTTGTTAGAATCTTTAGAAAAAATTAAAATGAAGGAATAGTTGTCTGAAATGCTTATCTATACAAGATTTTACATGAGTTGTCTGATTCTAAAAATTGTAAGACACTTCATCAGTGCCCAACAAACCGGAGGTGACATGTTTAACTCATTTTGCAATCTTAAAAATGAGTAGACAAGCCAAAGTAGTGAGTAATCTGGCCCCAAGTGATATTTGCTTCAGATACAAGACTGTAAGATTATTGAAAGAAATGTTGATGGAACTAAAACTCATGTAGGAGTCACAGGGATAGGAGCTAATGAGCTTCACAGACATACCTAAGAACAGAATGTTGTCTGTAAGCTTTAGCAAACAGTCCAAGGAAAAGGCTAGAAACTACTGCCCTCTGTAATGTGCTTGCTACCCTTGAACTTTTCACTTGTTAAACCCAATTGCTCTTTCACTACTTGACTGTGTTTTGCTGATTTTTTTATAGAGCTAGTTTAACCCATTTTTAGTTCACAAGCAGTTGCCAATGCTTACTCTGTATTATAAACAATTCTTATTAATTAAAACACAAGCATATTCCCAACCACACTCCAAATACAGTCATCACTTTGGTGTTAGGTAAACATTTTGGGTTTTTTATTATTAATATTTGGAGGAAACAGGTAGCAGACTTTGTACTTAAGAAGTCTCAAAAGCCATTACTTTTTCAATTCGGAGCCATCTATCACAGGGCAGCCATTTATTCTTGGGGTGTTCTAGAACAGATTTTCCTGCACTAAGACTACTTAGAGGGGAAAATGAAATATTTGTTTTCTTGGAAGAAAGATGTTTAAAACAGATTTAAAGCATTTGATGTTCCTAGTATGCAACACTTGGAACCTAAGTCTCATTACCCAGAGACCTTTTTCCCTACTCTGACAGTCTACACAATATAAAAAGTCCAGAATTCTGCACAGGCAGAATTGCTTTTTTGAGAACAAAGGGTAAATATTCAGCTTTGGTCTTTCAAGTCAGGATAAAATATTTGGACTTGATCTTGCACTAACTCTTACAGTGTGGCTACGATGTAGAGCACTGTACCCTTGTTTCCAAGGACATATAAGGCAGTGAATGAACTGGATAAAATGCCAACGCTGTTTTGTACTTAATCTGGGTCTATGCTAAGATATGGGTAGTTATAGAATTTCTCAGTCGAGTTATATCTGACTGTAGTTAAAATTCTACTTCCTTATCTCCCCTCTTCTCTAGATCATCAATAACGCAAATGAGAGTGAATTTTTCTAAATGCGAGGGGAGAGGTAAAACCTTAGAACAAACTCTTCACTGTTTGTATAAGGACTACTTATTTGCCAGTGTACTACAGGGCAATACAAACATTATGCAAAAGAAAAAAATGAAAACTTAATTCTTCAAGAAATGGATCATCTTTAAGAATGAGACCACAATCACACTACCTGAAATTACCTCATTCCTTTTTTTCTCTAGCATATCTAGAAAGAGTTTGTAAATAAACAGCATTGGCCAGGCTACTGACTACTCAAAACATAATTTATGAAACAGACTAGATAGCTAAAATCACTGTCAGAAAAAATGGTAGAAAATTCAGATTTAGAAGTTGTGATTTACATGAAAAAAGGGGTTTTTTTCTATTTTTACATACTTAAGCTGGATTGTTTTTTTCTTTCAATTTCCTTTTCTTGGGTTTGATTAAGTTTTTGGTTTTGTTTTTGTTAAAGATTTTTTTTCTAGAAATGTCACTGAAAATAATAAAAAACCCCATAAACTTATATAACCTTACCTCTCTTTATCCCTGTTTTGCCTAGGTTTTTGTTTGTCTTCACTAGGCCATAATTTCATTTTCTCCTTTTTATTACAACTGTTTACTTTTTTGTCATTATTCATCTTTACTTTTGCTACCTACTTAGTTTTTCCTAACATGACTCTTACCATGGATTTTGTACATGTTAGGGAGCAGCAAGAGCATGGCTACTCCACAAAGAAGGATAAGCCATGAGCCAAAGGTGACTACAGGACAGGCACATCCCTACAGGGTCTGACTACAGCACACTAAGCAGGGCACTGATAACAAGATCCATCAACAAGCCCAGTTTATCTGAGCTCTTAGTAAATTTTTAGTAAGTAGAAAATTATTTAGATGCTAATAGTACTCCATTAACTAACCCTTTATGACATGGTTCATCATAACTGACCCTCTTGCAGTTCGTATGTACGACTAAGAACATAACAGTATGTTTCAGCACTCCAAAACACATCATCTGATACACACAAAAAAGTAGAAAAATATTAGGGTAAGGCTTTGTTCCAGTATCCTTCCCACCTGGATTAGGCTGTAGTGTTCAGACTCTAAGTGCTGCCTTATTCGATATATATTGAAATTAAAAAGTCTTGGATTGACCTGTATCTTCCCACAACACACACATATATTTGTACGCATGCTTTTCTGGTGCACTTGAGAAATATAGTTCTTCCCAGTTGCCATGGTTGCTGCCTGCAATCTTAATAAACTTCTTAAAGTGTTTTGAAAAGTGCATGGAAATACCATCCTAGGCAACCCTCCAGCTGTAAGGATATAATAAAATACTGCACTTGCTCACCAGGGTTTCCCCACAATATCTCTCCAGCTGGCAGCCTGCCCTGTTAGACAGGAACCTCTAGGAGGGTAACACTGTACCTGTTGCTTGCAGATTTCATCTCACAGTAGGGGTGGGAGTGTCCCAGGAAGAGCTTTTAAGAATTTTTGCAAACCTAGACATTTATGTGGTTTTACTTCCCCTACAGCATCCTCGTGCTTGATAGAAAACTGACTGTTTTAAAAATAACAATAACATATGAACTGAATTTTTCCCCTATAGAAATCTTCACAGAACATTAAAATTCCTAAAGATTGTCACATTAGATTTGAGAACTTTAAACCTCATATTGTCAGAATAAATAGGGTAATATTTTACCTCAGCAGTGATCTGTAATGTAGACGTGAAATAGTTCCCTCAGTTTTCATTGGTCAACTAAATTACCACTGATCGAACAGTGTTTTAGTATGAGCAGGAGTTGCAGCTTTCTAAGTAGTTTTGGACCATAACTTTAATAGGAAAAACAACAACAACAAAAAGATTTTTGTTTCACAAGTCACCCAAACTAATTTTCAAAATCTCATTGAAGGATCAGAAGAGTTCTTTTTTTGTATGCTTTTCGAAACAGTCTTAGGATTTCTGACTGCCTTTAGGAAGATCATAACAGAGAGTTCTTTGGATAGTTTTTCATTAATACGGGTCCTGCTCTCTGAAGTTTAACACATTTTACTTTATTGACTGAAGATTCAGCAACTAATAAATTAAAAAGCGAAAGTTCACCTGAGAAATACTATTTTAAAATATAAACCAGAACCAATAGCTGTAATTTGGATCATTCCAAACCTTTCCATCTGTTTTCTAATAGACCACAAATCTTGATAGAGTATAAACACAAGGAAGAAAAAAGGGTAACTGCCAAGATACGCACTTTCAAACAGAATGATATTAAGTCATTTGTAACTGGGATAATTTCTAATTCTGCATGATGCCGGTGAGAAGCCAAGTTGAAGGTGATAGAGAACACTGAAATATCATCTGAAACCAGGAAGGCTTGTGTCATAGTTTTGATCTTGGCTAGTAGCCAAATACCACAGCACTGCTCGCTCACCCTGCTCCATCCCAGAGAATAGGGGAGAGAATCAAAGGGGTGAAGGGAAAAGAGACTCATGGGTTCAGATAATAATTTAATAACATATACAAATATACAAACAAGTGATACAGTGATACTGCTCACCATCCGATGACCAAGGCTCAGCCCATTCCTGGCTAACAATCCTGGAGCACGGAGAATCCCAAAACCTCAATCCCAAAACGGAGATAAGAGCCCGAGTGTCCAAGAGACAGACAACCCTGAGAGAGGGGCGCCCCAGAGGTAGACAACCTGGAGCAAGAGAGAGCACTTCCAGACAGAACCTCATCTATTTTCTCGGCATGACATGCATGACATGGAATAGACCATTGGCCAATCTAGGTCTCAGTCCTAAACAAAAGATCAAATCCTAGTATAGTAACTGGGCCTGCGGTCCCTCCCAGCTTCTTCTGCACCTGCAGGCACTGGCACAGCAGAGAAGCTGAAAAAGCCTTGACTGTCCTGGCAGCAAGCATAAACATGAGCATGTTATCAGCCTTCTCCTCAGCACAAATCCAAAACACAGCCTCTTACTAGCTACTATGAAGAAAGTTAACTCTGTCCCAGATGAAACCACACCAGCTTGAATTCTTCTCTTGGTCAGACAAGCAGGTTTCAACATTTTCTCCAATTTTGGCAGATGTATATCCACATAAAATGTTAATGGTGTCCCTTTTTTCAGCCCAAGCACAAGTGTGGGTAGTAGAGCTTCTGATCTGACGTGGATGACCAGATTGAGCTATGAGTCAGTCCAATGCATATAAAACAAACAGACCTAATCCAGAGGACACTATTTTGGTGCCAAGTAGCAGTGAGGAAGAGCAGGTGTCCAAACCATTGCAAGAATTAATTCCTCAGGCAAATCATTGGAGTTTAGAAGTAAGCAGGCCTTGATTTTGGCAGTCATGCTTACCAGATGATGACACAAAGAAGTATCAAGAACACGGGCTAGGTTTCAGTGGGCACTTTTCCAGGGCAAGACATTAATTTCATAACACCTCAACAAATTAAATGTGAAAGACGCACAAAACTGTCCGTTTACAATATTGGTTTGTGACAGCAGTTGCCAGGGACCAGCAAGAGTGGGCTGCTCCAGAAAGACTGTGAACCAGGAGGCAGGGGTAAAAGCAGAGCAGACAGAGACAGCATCCTTACCAACAAGAGGCGTAGTCCCACAACACCCAAGCAAGAAGAGCAGAGCAGGTCCAGTGACAGTAACAAGTTTCAGCCAAAAGTCAAGTTAATCTGACAAGGCTGACAGAATTTTTGGGGAAAAAAGTCCCAACCTTTCACTTCCTAATGTGTAGGGTCCTTCTGAAAGGTCTGTCTAATCAGATAAAAAATTTACCAGTGTTACACAGGTGCAAGGTTTTCACCTCAGCACAAAGTCCTTTTCTTCAGTATCAAGAAATGTTTATTTTCTCCTGGAAAATGGCCAGAAAGAATCTTCCTCATAAAGGGGAAAAGAATCATTGATGCAATACTACTTGAATTTTCTAAATTTTATGATGTGATCCAAATCAGTAGAAGTATTAGATAAAAATGTGAGAAAGTCTGAAAAAAAAAAATCCTTCAAATAAGACACAATTTCACCTTAACCTCTTCGGCCTTGTGCTTGAGTATGACTTGATTAGCAACATCCAAGAATGACTTTGGACAGAATGGTTTCTAAGTTCTGTTCCCAGTTGAGGATCATCACAATGTAGTGCTAATGCAAATATGATAAATACATATAATATAAATCTGTTCTAAGACCCAACAGACTGCATACAAGAGAGCTGAGAGGACCAGATGGTGTTTTTGCAAGGTTGATCACTTTGAAAGGTGATAGAAAAAAAAAAAGAGTGATACTTTTAGAACAAAGTTGGTTATTCAGATGAGGTTTTAAATTCAGGTATATATGAAGCTTTCCTTTGTGGCACTGAACAAGCCCTTTGCAGTGATTATACAGGCTATGTTAATCAAATACTAACACTAGCCATCCCCTGGTATGCAGAGTGACAGACGCATTCCCCCACAATTTCCTGTAGAAGAATGAAAGTGTATTTCAGTCTCCTTATGAATGAAGAGCCCTCAGATGAGCCTCGGAAGTTTCTCTTATTGCAGAGAGTTCGCAGAATGGACACAACAGGCTTTTCACTTTTTGTTTTCTTAATTTAGAAAAAACAGTATGTTCTAGAAGTATGAAAAGTGCTAGCTTTCATGAGTCTATTCTTAGCATTGTCATTGTTATACTCCATCTCACATTTTAAATTTGTGTCTTTCATCACATGTGATTTTACCCTAGATTATAAACAATGGAACAAATGTTATGTAGTTTACCACAGAGGCACGTACACGGATCATAACTGTGGTCTCTGTGGGCTACCATCAATAGCCATTTTTCAAAAGCTGTTATTAAAAAAAAAAAATTGAAAGTAACTGAGCTTTCTGCTTCACCTAAAGACTCAGTTTACTAATTCAGAAGGCTCAAATAAACCAATGCAATGATTTACTGCTGAAGATCCCAGTATCAACTCTATTAGTTAAGATGGCAGCCTTTGAAACACAAATAGTTGTTTTGTTGCTCATAGCTGACTGATACGGAACAACTGGAGATATCTGATGATTTTTCATTTGGGTGTTTTTGCTGCTTTGAGAAATCTGTGTGATATAGAATTACGTGAGTCAGAGAGGGAGGATAAACATTTGCAAAAGTAGCCAAGGAATAGCATAATTGTATGACTTCTGGGTACAATACATTTATACCAATATGTTTAAAAGAACACCGCAGTGGAGTTCTACATAGCAAAATAAGAGGAAGTAGAAAGAGACAAGTTACTTAGTCACTTCTTTTTACAGTGTTATACACTGAGACTTGCTACACCTTAGAGCAGGCAATGAATTTTATAATCAAAACATTAAAGAAGTCCTACACCTACATAGGATACTTCCCGAGTTAATCTTCTGGATGGATCTGCGAGGTCTGTGATTAGAATCCCAAAAATTCTAATGCAGACTGACACAGAATTATTTTATTTACAATAGGCATGACAAAGAATAAAGTTTTTCCCTCCAAAAAATCTGAAGGAATTGTCCCTAAAAATGTTGGACAAATCAAAGAATGCTACCTTTAAATGGCCCAGATTGTTAATATTAATGAGACAGCAATTGACACTGAAGCAGTTACCTTGATCACATCCACCAATAAAGAAAAGACAAAACATCTGCCTTAGCACAGCCATTTTCTGAGATAAAGCAAGCTGCTTGGATTCAGAATTTTTCAATATCACTTAATTGCATAACTGTACAATAATTACAGGAAGATTGATTTAAGTGAGTTTAAGTTTAATAAACTATTAATGATAACACACTCCTTCAGTACCTCTGTACTACTAATTCTGTCTATACAAGTACTGAAATGATGCACTTAATTTACTTTAACCTCCTTACTTATTAATTTATATGTTCTCACACTTAAATTTTTCTCTAGTATGAATGAACCCTATGCGTGTTAGAAGAATTTTCTGAGTTCAGACATTTTCAGAAGCTTAAAGCATTGCTAGAGTACTATTGCTATTGATATAAAGCTAAATAATTAAAACTTTCCCACAAGCAAACACAAGATCCTTGAAAAGTGGCTTTAATACAATTTCCTGTTCTTTTTTGTTACAGCTTTCTGAGAAAGAGGCATTTTAATATAGTATTTTCAAGTTTAAATTCAGTCCTACCAAATTGTGGGGAAGTTAGGGAGTCATTAACAGCTGTTTGATATAAATCTGTATGATTATTCTGGACGTGATTTTTGCTTTGTAAAAACTGCTGTTACTGTGAAATAGCTAAGATAACAGTTAACAAACTAATAATGTTTATATGGCTTCCTTAAGGAAAAAAAAATCGTAGTCTTTAAGTTAGTAGTCAAGACTTTTACAACACTATACACTAAATAAGTCTTATCAGAAAAAAAAACAATTAAATGACCCATTAATTTGTATGTGTTTACATACATTTATAGCTATGCATACACACAGAAGAATCAAATTAAGGCTGCAGAGGCATTAGGCCTGTCTTTTCCAAGTGGTAAGTTCAGCGTGACATCTAGGAAACATTACTTTGTTGCTTTCATAGTCTCAAAATCAGCAGTATCTTTAATATCATAACATTCACCAATTGATCTGCTTTCCTGTAACTTCTGTCCCCCTTCCCCCCCCAATTACACAATTATTTAAGGGCTAGTAAAAAGTGTGACTATTATGGCCCCAGAATTTGGGGGGAAGTGGTGCAATGTTGTTCATAAATATATTGTGAAATATAACCAAAAAACTTAAGAAATACAGCGATACCCGCTTTCATGCAATGATCATGTTATATGTAAAGTTTGATGTAGCTGCTAGAGAAAGATATATACCTTTCAAGTGGTAAAATCAACTTCTAATGTAATACAATAGCATAATACAAAAATAAAATTGAAGTAAAGCATGTTTCAGAGCACCATATCCATTCAGATATAGTTAAGATGTGATTTTAGCCTGTAGTAAAATAAGGCTTGTTTGTCAGGAATGTAAATTATAAACAGAAGTATCAAAACGAACACATACAATGCACTTCAAAAATATATAGCGTGTTTATTTTAAACAGTATCAGAGTGTTGAGAAACTATTATTATATTGATAGAATATCTATTAGTGTTTTATCAACAGCAAGCATTTATGGCAACACTATAAGTGATGCCCAGAAAATTGTTGCAAAAATATATTCCAGAGATTAACTTCAGGACCTTAACAGAACAATAATTTAGAAGCTACTTAGATCCGGGAAGCTATTCCTGGCTTCTGCCAGATTAAAGCAACAACTGATACTGAGAAATCTTGGCAAAAGCCCAATACATTTACTGACTGCAGATAACTATGCATGATTTTGCCAATGTTTGTTGAAACAAACAGAGATCAATGCTTGTTTTCTTTTCTACTTTTCCTAAACATACAAATGTTCCAAGTCCATAACACTCTAGTGATTTCACTTTTCAAATACGAAGATTAAGTGATAAGTGATTAGGGTTAGTCAGACATTTTCTGCCAACACCCTTTTAATCAGAAAAATGCTCAACTAAAAAAAAAAAGTGGGAGAGAGCATTTTAGCTAGTGCTATTTTGCAGTGTAAATGGTTCTACTGTGCAGTGGGATGGAGTTTTAAATAAAAACAGGAAAAGATTGCTATACAATACAGTAGCCAGTGCTTAAGGAGTGCATAAGCACGTAAAAAGCCCAGCTTTAAATCTTCTTATTTAGAAAGATGATGGTTTAAATGTGCTTGGTGACATAGGAATAATTTAATCACCAGACTTGTTGTTTCATAAAAGGTGTCTCTCAAGCTCTCTTTTGGGGAAAATATTCTCCTTTTGCAAAAATAATGAAAAACAAAAAAAAATAGTCAAGTAACTGTATTTTTGTGGTTAAAACATTCAGACTTTCATTTTGGATGATTCATTTTGGATGATTCCACTTTTAAGTCTTAAGTCACTAAAAAGTGTTAAATTATACATATAAAATTACACCTGTGCTAGGAAAATGAGAGAGTACAAACTGAGAATAACCAGTAGCTGTTGGACAAACTATAGCAACAGTGACAACAGCAGGCTCTCTGTTTGAAAACCCTCACTTAACAATAACCAAGACTTAATGTGGTCTGATGAACCTCAAATTCCTTTTCTACACAAGTGGAACAATTTTACTAGGACAGGCAGGGAATAGTATAAGAAAATTTTGCCCTTAGCTAGCGTACCAATCTCTCACTTTTTAGGTAAGGTGAGGTTCACCAGTCTTCTACACTCCAAGATTTTTGTATTCTCTTGTCTGACACCTTTTTTTTTCTTTTTCTTTTTACTGTTAGTATCACCCTTCCTCCCTGTTCACAATCACCACATTGTAACAGGATAGGGGAGCACAAAAAGCATGGCCACTGCACAAGGAAAAGAAACCAAGAGCATCCACACCACAGGCATGACAGTGCTCTTACCAGCTGAGGGAAACTGTTCGGTGTGGTGATAACGGTGTCCACCAACAGTCCCAGACAAGGCAAGGAGATGAACCAGGCACAGGGTCTATCAAGTGAATCCAGTTAGGAGCAACAGAAGACAGGACCAAAGACAGGGCTGCAGACAAGATATTGCATACATATGAGAGATCCATTCAGGAGACAAACTACTTGCAGTACAGATCCAAGGTCCATCCAGGAGACAGGACCAAAAACAGGACAGGTACATTTAAGCCACAGCCCAGACATGGGGGATAGATGATCAGTCCTCAGCTTAATTGAGGTTCCTGGGACCCAAGGCAGATGGTGTGAGTGGAAGGTGAGGCTGATCAGGGTCATTAAGACCTATGGGTATGTTAAGAGCTCTCATAATCAGCCTTTAAGCTTCTTTGTTCTACTACAATTTAGGAACTCAGCCAAACAGGTTCCTAGTCAAGCTGGACTTAGAAACAAAATTAGCCTAAATGTACTATCAGGTTTCTTAGTTCAAGAATCAATATAGCATTGTATAGATACAAACATGACTCTTATTAGATCAGTTGTTAACCTTGAAATGCATAGTTTGCTTGCTAGCCAAACTTCTGCTTTTGATAATACTGAGAACTCTTCAAGGAATGCTAAGCAAAAAGGGACTGAGCTTAGGCCCAAGGTTTGTCAGCATCCACAAGACAGTCTATGTTCTGCTGGAATTGTCACGGGTAGTATTATCAGATTGGCTTCTATTCAAAGCACGGCCAAAAAACTGGGACAGGAATTGAATTACTAGTAACATATAAATTTATGAGCTTTTTAAAAAAATGTTGCAGCTGTCTACTTGGACAGTAGACAGAAAGAAAGCAGCAAAATCATTTTTAGTCTTTTCTTCAACAGCAAACTGTTAGATGGCTATAATGTGAGCTCACTTCTTGTAAAAGATGTATGGAATGCGATCCAATGCTATTTAGAAATACCATAAAAATGCTCTTTTGAAAGAAGTTGATTTCTTTTCATGCCCAGCTGACTGATACTTTTTTGTTTATACACAGTGAAGAATTCATTGCCTTTGGAATTATCTGTCATTTTAACCCATCATGGGACAGAGAATGTAATCATGAAAAAATACTGCATGCTGAAAAGAATACAGAAAAAAAGAACAAAAATCTGCCCTTGACTTTCCAGCACAAGGCCTATCCAGTCCTCTGTCACACGCTTCCAAGTCTATCACTTCCACCACTCAATATTTAGGACATTGGACGAAATATTGGTTTCAGAAATACGTCAAAGGCTACCAAGCCACCACAGCTAATAACTTCATAACTAAGACATAGCTTCATACACAGAGAAGACCGAGACAGGTCGTTCGGCTGAAACATCTATCAGCTGTGCATGGGACCACACTCTGCAGGGATGAAAATATCTCCCCTGAACTATCAAAAGAAATGTTCAGGAATAAAATGGAGAACAGATTAAAACAATTATAAAAGGAACCTGTTATTTCTTTACGGTCATTGGAAAGGTGATCATCACTTTAAAGGCCAAGCTTTGACTTTTTGGTGAAAAACAGAAGAACAAAAGATAATTCAAGGAGAACAGTGAGGTGTGCATCAAAAGGGTAAATTCCTCCTTCAGTAACTAAAAAACATCAGTGTACTTTTAAAAAAATGGAGGCAAGGAAAAGAGAAATGTATTTAGAAGATCAGAGGGCTCATTTCTATTCAGTTTGATTTTTATTTGTCCTGAATTATATACATCAAAAGTACATAACTCAAGCTTAAGAAAAAAAAGAGAATAAGAAAGACAAAGCACTGAAATTAACATCAGGGGAACAGCACAAGAAACAACTTCAAGACCAATAAGTAGCTATGACTTTTTCTGTTATAAACATTTTGACCTTTTTAAAATATGACTTCTGGAATTGCAAGGGCAACATAATCAGGGCACTTTCAAAGGACACTGATTCAATGCAATAAACTGAAGAGTTCTCAAAGAGCTGGGAAAAAAATGGAACTAATAAAATGTTAAGCCACGATTTACTTGTTTTTAATAATCTTGGCCATTTTAAATTCAAGTGTTAGAACACTGATAGGTTTCTGTACATTTGATAGAAAACTTAAAAACTTATTTGAATTATCAGTGCAATGGAAACTTTTTCCAGAGCCGTATGTGCAATGACATTGCAAATGTAAATGTAATGCTAATATGATCTTATTGCTAAGTATATATATATATATCTATCTTATTGTTATGTACACATATGTATATGAATGAAAACATTATTTTTAGTGATGCAGTTCCAAGAAGTCCTTATATATTATAGAAATCACGTCAACAGAAAATACCATGCTGCCCTGAATAAAGCACAGAAAACTTTAGCTTGTGTGAGAAAAATAGCATGCAATATGTCACCTATCTAAAAAAAACATAAAGCTGTCTGTGAGGCTGAGTTGAATAACAGCTGAGAGTATTTTCCTTTTCCCTGAGGCAAATGACTGATGATTTAGAAGAATCCTTTCTCACCTACTTACAAGTTGTTCCCTGAGTACATTCTTTGTTATGGAGAAGTCTGAGCCAGCAGCTCTTGGGGGTCTGGGAACTGAGAGCCCCGGGGGAATCCCCAGGCTGGGCAGCCAAGCAGGGCCTGGCAGCCAGGGCCTGTCCCACCACCTCAGCTGGGGAGCAGGGAGGCTGGGGGCAGCCTCAGCCCCCGGCAGCAGACACCTCCTTGGGGATGGGAGTGGCTGAGGCTGGGCCAGGACATGGGCCCACAGGAGGCCTGGCTTGCAGGGCCCATGGCCGGGCAGGGCAGGGCTGTGGGGATGCGGAGACCAGTCCTGCTGTGGCATCACTGGGGCAGGGACTGAAGGCCCCAAGAGGCTGAAATGGGGTCCTGGGCCATGGGCAGGGCTGCAAGGAGGCCCCAGGTGAGGCTAGGCAAGGCCAGTGAGGCCTGATAGTGTTCTCAGGGTCCTTGCACAATTAACGTGTAATTTTACATCCAAATAATCTATTAACCTAGCTTCTATTCTCTCTCTTCATGTCATAAAGCCCTTCTCATTACCCTTTATGATCGTCTTCTGAGTCTTTCCTTGTGACACCTTAGAGCAGTCAGGTCCATTGTGGCCATTTTACATATAGTGAAATCAGGCATAAATGTAGCTCTTGATTTTGCAATTGGAAGCAAACATTGTTTGATGTTAGAACAAGTGCAAGTTCTGGGGTTGTTACTTAATGTTTTGTAAGTAATGTCGATGCTCAGGGGCTAACATCACATTAAGATTCAGCTGTTACTATATTTGTGAAATCTAACTTTTAATGTCTCTATCATAAAACAGAAGTCAATGCTTTGAATTAGGTAAGTAGTGTCATTATCTAGGCAGAGTTAAATATCTGAGAATGAAATCCACAAAGGCCAGAACAATGAGCAAGAAAGTACCTCTGTTATGCTGTAGAAAACACTTGAGATTGGACTTGAGCATTCTCCTGATTAAAAGACAAGAGAAGAAAAGATGCCTACCAGTGAGGTCCTCTTGTCCTTCTCTATCACCTTCTTTCTCCTGGCCCTTTTTCTTATTCTGCAGTAGAAAGGCTGATGTTATCTCATCTACCTAGGAGTT
This sequence comes from Pterocles orientalis, assembly GCA_011057875.1. NCBI lineage: Eukaryota > Metazoa > Chordata > Aves > Pterocliformes > Pteroclidae > Pterocles > Pterocles orientalis. The sequence continues at coordinate 15,395 of WKFP01013985.1, read as the reverse complement.
GTAGCAGTTCAGTTTTCACTCCTGCCTAGGAAGATCAGTGACAACTCCAAGAAAGGCACGGAAACTACAAAGCTAAAAAAATTCCGCAGAGAGGAGTGAAGAATCTGGGGTCCCACCAGGAAGGACAAAGTTCAAATTCACCTATTTGCAGTGTTTCACAGTAAAAGTATAACAATCAGGAAATACTTAGGAAAATTATTGAAATTAATATTTAAAGGGGGCAAATTAAAGAATTTCATAGGAAAAACATTATGGAGAGGTTTTTCTTTCTACTACAGAAAACAAAGGAGCTGACTGATGAAAAAAACATAGAGAAAAAGGATCACTTCCCTCAACCTGCTGGCAATGTTCTTCCTAATACAGCCCAGGATAATTTACTTGATTATAAAATAAAAGGATATTAGTTTCTATCCTCCTGTGACTCTATCATAGTTTTAGTACGACTGGTCAAAGATCGACCTAATGAGAGTCACAACTGCTACTGCTTTGTAATTCCCATCCAAACAGAAGGTCAACAAATCTATCTTGCAATGGTTGTTTTGGCATTCCATTTACAGTTTCTTTTCCTTAATTTCCTGCCAATATTCTAGCTACATCATCTTGTCCCACACTAAATGATTTCTCTCTGAATTAATATTTAGATTCGTTGGCTATTTGTAGCTTGTTAATTCTCCCTGCCCTTTAGCATTGCTGAGTCAATATATACATACTTTTTTCTTTTTATCTTTCCTCAGAAATCAATTCCTCCATCTCCTTGATATTTTTTCTGTCCTCTGTACTTCACTCAGTTTATCAATATTTTTTTTACAACGTAGTGTCTAATATGAAATGCAATATTCAAGATATATTCACTCCAGAACACCACAAAGAAAGAGTTGTTTCCTTGGTAGCTGAAACTGCACCAAACTCTTCGCTACCATCTGACCGATTTGTGTTCGTTGTATTAGTTGCTAAACCATAATACACCTCCAAGGTCCTTCATAATAGATATATATCTCTACCTATTGTCTACCCCTATTTGACCAGGCTTATAGAATGATAGACTTATTTAGAGTGCCAGTGGAGGAATCCCTCAGAACCGAACACCACCAGTAATCAAGGCAGAGCATAACAGAAACAGCCTTGTAAACACGTTACCTCTCTTATGCTATCTTTACATTTAAAGTTCATATTAGAATTTTTAGGTTTTGTAGTTTTCATCAACACTAAACAAGTTTCTTGAAGTTGTTAGTAGTGTAAGACCATTGAACATCCAATAGGTCATCAGGTTTATTTCCGCAGCTATCACAAGTTACATTCTCTGGTAACAACTTTATGGTTTACCAGGGTTCATTTCAAGTGCACAGCTCTCCTGTCTTACATTGCAAATTACTCATATTTTTAAGACAGGGATAAAAACTACTACTTCTGTTTTGCAAATATGGAAATTAATTGTTCAAAGTCTATGAGATTTTTTATTACCTTAATGGTCTTTTCCAGCATCAATGATGCTATGATTCTATAATTTTCTGCTGGACACAAACAATAAAATAGAGATTGACATCTCTGAGTTATAGAACTATGATTGCCTACTTTGTCTGTGCTAGATTTGCTATGCAAAAAATAAATTAATGAAAACTAATTAAAAAATTAACCGTGTTTTTCTTGTTTTCTGACACCACTTATTAAAAAATGCATGTGGTAAGATGCACAAATATTAATAGATATATTGATAAGGAAATTAAAACCAGCTCTAAACTACAATGCAGTTGTATTTTTTCTGTTAAAATTGCTCCTGTTAGAATTACACAATGACGGTAAGAAGTATCCTTTTAGCTGTCTACTAAATCATATTAGAAGACTCTGTATACCCATGCAGTCAGAATATATAATGTGAAGTGACTATCCTTAACCTCAATTTCTTCTGTGTCTTTGAAGTTAATGTAAAGAAGAAGAAAGTCTATAGAGTGATTATAATTAATCTGTATACCTGGCAGTACCACACACTTGCTGGCAGGACAAAGAATTTAAGGTTATACTCACAAAGAAAGAAAAAAGAAAGAAAAGCAGGAGGGGGAGCAGACTTTTTGTTGCCAAACTCTTTTTTTTTTTTTTTTTTTTTCT
>WKFP01013984.1:486309-690448 GCA_011057875.1 Pterocles orientalis | reverse complement strand
GAAAAAAAAAATACTTTGGGAAAAAAAAAAAAAAAAAAAAAAAGTGAAGAAAACAATATATTTAGTAGCGTGTTCCTGCTTGTTTTTAAAATTCAGTAACGGTTACCAGAACAGATCTGCTTCGTGCACTAAGAAGTACTGCAAATAATAATAAAAAAGAATACATCATTTCCTTATGCTTGTAAATGTTCCCTCTGAAGTGTAGCAATACATGTTGTTAATATATATTGTAATTCCTTGCCTATGGTTTTTCTTAATGATGATCTTAATGAAAACTGAGCAGTTTATTCCGCAGGCAAACATCAAACTTTAGTTCAGGAGAAATCTCTAGGCCCTACACAATGCAGATCTGTATGGACTTAGTAATTGTCTTCAAACACCATTTCTGCATGTGTTTGGCTCAGATAATCAAGTTTCTGTCTTTGCAAATACTAGGGTCACCAATCTCAAATTAATGGGAAAATACTAAAAAATAATCCTGCTCTGGTGTAGTTAGTTGAAATTTGTAGAGAATTAGAAAAAAAAATAGTCTAGCTTATTTTTTTTCTTCCTGTTTTGCTTGCTTCAAGAAAAAGAACACATTCAGTAATGTTTTTAGAGCTTGGAGGGTTATTACATCTTGTGGTTCAGGTGAAGGCAGCATTTTTTTGCTCCATTTTTACAGCTAATGGGAAACAAAAGAGGGTGCCCATTAGGCCCTGTAATTGAGGCTAGAAGCCCAAGAAAACTTTATAGTGGAAGGTAATCCCCTTCATCTTTTCTCCTTCCCAAGCACTTCATCCTGTGCCAACTATTTAACTTTCCCTGAATTGCACAACAAAGGTGTAAATGACCTCCGAGGTTCCCCTTTCTTATGCAGACGAAGAATCACTACTTGCAGTTCAGGAACACTAGCTAGTTTCAGTTCAAGTGGAGCTTTGAGACTTCCTATAAAGCTTTGTCCTGCTGCCCAATACCTCTTTCTTACAGTACAACTGAGGAAAGAGCTTAACGTAAAACAAAACTGCAAGCTCTCCTGTCTCCACAATATTCAGTTTTTCTGCATGACTTTTCCTTAATTTTTATAATCCTTTTTCTATTTTTTTTCCAAAACTGACATCTCTGTATGCCTCCTCTGAAGTCAGAGCCCAGACCGTAGAATCACGGAATCACAGAAGATCTAGATCGAGCAGCCTCACAGTGAGGAGTGTCCCAGCAGTAGCAAGGGGAGCCTTCTCCTGTTACCTACCACAGTGAATAAGTGTGAGCGCAGCAGTAGACTGTCCTGTAAACCTCTTGATAATGGTAGATGAGTGTAGGGGAGCTGCCAGATCTTGTTGAGGGAGGAGGGCAAGGAATATACATATGAATATATATATGAACATAAATGTAAATGTAAATAATATAAATATAAATATAAATATAAATATAAATATAAATATAAGTATAAGTATAAATATAAATATAAGTGTATTCTGACAACATGGAGCTTCATATTTAATTATAAAAATAATTTCATAACTGCAGCTATTGGCGGTTATAGCCTTCACAACTTAAAAGTCATAGGTCTGCTCCAACACCTGTGACCTCATCAGGCAATCCTGTCTTCCAGAGTTTTCTAAAGCTTTCTGGAGTTTTCCTGAGTTATGTATTGCTGATTGTCTTCATGCTGGAAAACGTTTTCCTGGATTGCAACTTAAAATCCAGAATGCAAGAATCTAAATGATTCTGTTCACCATGCCTCACCCAGATATGAGGGAGTGATCACTAGAGAAAATTACTGATATCTCTGGCATTGCTTCCCTTAACATTTTTATTACAGAATGAGTTTATGACATTGCTGGGAGAAAAGGGATATTTAACAGCAATCTTAGCTCCTTGCTGCAGTTTTTATGGTCTCAGGGCGTCAGTCAAAATCTCATGAGAAAACTCCAGCAAAAGTGTCAGCAATGCCAAGCAGTGCCAAGAGGGAGATGTAAAGTCAGGACCATGGAGGAAGGGCTCAAGCACTCTTCAATGTGAATGCAGAGCCCCAGTAGACTGTGCTGCTTTTTATGATGTATAGTTGTGCCCCAACTGGCTTCAGTTTTTGGCATTGTTACAATTTCCTTAAGGTGAAGACTGTCATTCAGATGAACTTTAGGGTTCAGTTCAAAATTTAATGAAAAATAAAGGAGACAATGTCACAGAGCATCTGGGTAAAACGTCTGTGCAGGAGAGCAGCAGGACTTAGGAGAGATGTTACATTTCTGACTGCTGAACTGGTACACTTCAGGCACATTTCTCACTGTTAACGGCCTTTGGGACATTATTAGAATTCCCAGCAAAAGGTGCCTGCTCAACTTTCAAATGTTCATTTCTTCTCTGTTAAAACTGGCCAAATAGCTTCATAAAGGATCTGCAAATAGGATGAAGATCTGCCACTATTCACAGATTTGTTTGATACTCAAACACGTGTGACTGTCAGTGAGGGTACCATGAAGGCATTCATAGGTATAAACTTTTCTTGAATTTGTGTGAGTGATTGTAATGGAAATTCATGCTGGAAAACTTCAAGTTCTGGAGCAGGAATGCCGCCATGATTCACATGTGAACAATTGTGCGGCATGCAAAATAAGTATCACATAAGAGAAGGGCAAAGTCTTTAACTATTTGGTCAGTACCTTCAAGTCTCATATTGATCTGAAAAACAAGAATAAAATGAACAAAATGAAATTGCCATCAAAAAGAGGAATAAGATTTCCAAAGTTTTCCCAGAATTTCCTGATGACATTATAGCTCACACAACAACATTTTAGATCAGCATTGCAAGTAATGAAACAACCACAAGCATTTTTTTTTTTAAAGTGGATACAGGAAGTTTTCAATTTTAATCCACGTACATGTAGGCCTCTTGTTTGCAGAGATACAGAGCATTGCAAAAACGCATGAGAGGTCAGTTCAGTTTGGGCCAAGACTTTATCAACCAAATATTTATATTGTGGTCAGAATGCTTTTCCCACCGTCTTCTTCTCATTCACTCTCCAGTTCTAAATTAATCGAGTTGATGTTTTCACACCACTGTGAGGTGTTAAAAACAGTTTCAGATGGAAATATCTATAGACTGAATAAACTGAATCCATAACAAAAATCTGGAGGAAAATAGAAACTAAATATCTTTTTTAAAATATTTCGGAACAAGATCTTCATCTTGAATTTTCATCTGTCTAAGTGCAGATGTTCTTAACATTGTAAATACAATGGTGATTGTCTTTAAGAATATTTTTCCCTTGATTCTGGCACCACGATTTGAAAGATTCAGCCTACAGTAATCGACATTTCACTGTCAAAGGCAGCAAAACTGAAGATGGATGTTCTTTTCCTTGTTAACTGACATTTTATATACTTTAGTTTGCTTTCATAGTGACTGTTTTTGGAAACCATTCACTATTCTGTCTTTTTGGATATCAGTGTGTCCAGAAGTACCGCATAATAGTTCATACAATGATCCCATCTAACGCTGTCTCCTGGTTACAAAGTGCTGCTGGAGAGCTTTCTGATTCCTCATCCACGCTGCAGAAGTGTCCTCTCACAAGCCCCTCTCTGTGCTCCTGCTCTCGGCCAGTTCATTGGAAATCTTTTGGTGGGGTCCATATATTGCCCATCGGTACAGCTCAGTGCAGCAAGCCTGGTGGCCCCTCTGTCTGCCTGCTGTGGAAAGCAGGTGTTGGCAGGTCACCCCGTAAACCTCTACAGAGACCTTGCTTTGTTTTCTCTCTTTGTGCGAGAAGAGTTTAGACTAACGAGCCACTTTGTAAGACCCCGTCCAAATCCCCTTTCTAAAGGCTTACTATCATCTGGTTCATAAACACTAATCTATACCAGACTTGCTCTTACTCAATGTTGTAAAAGAGAAAAGGGAAAAAAAAAAACCCTCTTTCAATCTTTCCCCTTGCCCTATGTTCCTACTTTGCCATGTCCCACCTGTACTAGTTATTTTTCATCTTTGGACTGGGGGCTATGAAGATTTGAAGCACCAGCAACCTTCTCAGCACACATTGACTGCTGTTTGGACACTGCTTCCAGTTGTCAGCCTAAATTCTCTCCCTTATGGCTTTTGTTCACATGAAATGCCAAAAAGCTTCCCATCATAGCAAGTGCAAGAGTTTCTGAGCAGGACAGTGCAAAGAGTGTCATTGCTGCTGAGAGAGAAACTGAAATCTCCTTCTTTGACCGGTCCAGACGCAGCCGTCAGCCACAGCCTATCGATTGTAACTGCACTTTTACATGTATGTAAGACTGGATCAATAGTTGAGGGTTCAGCCTAGAGACTGATACAAACACAGAGCCCAGCTCTCAGCCCCTTTTAATGAACACGTGAAGAGATTGAAGGGTGGCTATATCTTCTGGTGCTGCAATCATATGGACAGAGATCATGCCCCACAAGGGATGAAATCCAAGCACTGACAGGAGCTTCAGCTAGGTAAAACATAGAACCATAGACTGGTTTGGGTTGGAAGGATCACCTAATTCCAACTCCCCTGCCATGGGCAGGGACACCCTCCACTAGCCCAGGTTGCTCAAAGCCTCATCCAGCCTGGCCTTGAACCCCTCCAGGGATGGGGCATCCACAGCTTCTCTGGGAAACCTGTTCTGGTGCCTCACCACCCTCAAAGGAAAAAATGTCTTCCTAATATCCAATCTAAATCTACCCTCTTTCAGCTTAAAACCATTACCCCTCATCCAATCTCTACACTCCCCAATAAAGAGTCCTTCCCCGTCTCTCCTGTAGCCCCCTTTAAGCACTGAATCCCAGCTGTCTGTTCCACCCAGTGGCACAGCTTGTGTGCCAGTCCTCTCTGCAGTTGCTATTTGAACGAACTATATTCTTTGCAGCTAAGTGGCTGAACTATACCTGCTTTCTGTAATACATTAGAAAATCCTCTGTTTCCTATACAGCATAAGGAAACACTTTTTCCTTCTCCCTGTGATGTGTCCATCGAGGGTAGAAGGAGGGATCTGACTAGTGGTTTTGGTCCGGGCACCTTTTGCTCTCTCTGCTGGCAGCCTACAGGAACAGCAGCAGTGCCCCGAGCCCAGGCAGGCTGCTGGGGCTGCGGGGGTTATGCCGAAGCATCTGTCGTCTCTTCGTTCACTAGTTAGCAAAATAAATCTTCCCATTGATGTGAGACAGCTTCAGTTTATGTTTCTAACTGAGCCAGCATAACATACTAATGCCTTTTGCGTATTCTTTGCCTCTTTGTGTGAACTCATGTTGGAAGGTTAAATTTCAATGCAAAAAAAATTTAACAAGATGGTACAAAAAAGTACCATCCTCAGGTGGCTAAGTATATGCTTTCCTGCCTTGTAATTCAGTGTAAAAATGAAGTTAATGAATTGCAAGGGAGGAGAATACTTTGGAAAATGCTGTCTGCAGTAGAAATAGTCAATTGGGAATGACAGATTCCTCCACACAGAGGAGACACCGCTGTCCCTTCTGGTTTTGTCTGTTTGCTTTCCCTTTCTTTTGTCCTACTGTGAGCAGAAGTAAGAATTGTCCTTCACTCTCTATTTACTGTCACTGATTCTCTGTTTGACTCGATAATCAGCCAGAAATACAAGCATTTCCATATAGCAAACGCATTTACTAACAGAAAGAGAAGATCTCTGAATCAGGTGGATCTGTTAATATGTGACCACTCAAATGTAAATATTAAAAAAAAATCCCTGAAATGTTGAAAGTAAAAGCCTAAATTTTATGCTGACAAATGAACAGGACAAGATGAAGCAATTACTTTACTGGAAATGGGGTGTGTGAACATGTCTACAGCCACCACACCATAGCTGAGCCACGGTTCCATGCAGAGCAGTAACTCCCATACACCACGTGAGCACAAGGGGTGGTTGAGTTTAACATTGGAAGAAAATTACATTTTCTCACAAAGGAAATGAATCATTGGGGTAAGAAAAAAAAAAGAGAAGGAATATAGCCACAATCAAAAGCATTGTGCATTTACCTGTCAGAAAAACCTTAAACAGACTATATCTACAAACAGGAAGGGTAAGGAGGTATTTCCCTGGATTCACCTGGAGGCTATCCTCCATCTTCACCAGCTTCATTGGGTACTGCACACTTGCTTCTGGTCCAATGATGCATCCAACATTGTGTGACTTCCTTGTCTCTCCCACCCTGTGGCAGACCCTGTTGACTCCCATGTAGGAGATACTGGTTCTGTGGTATTTCAAGTGGCTTTTATTGTCTAAAGTGAAGCATTGCTGGACATCAAAGTGGATGGCAGGGAACAGTCAGTTTTTCATGGATTCCTAGTTTCAAAGGCCAGAAGAGAAGATTAGACAAGACCTCTAGAGCACATGGTATTGACTGTTGCCTACCTGTAAGACAGACACCTTGACATATATCAGGGGCAGAGACAGGTGATAAAATCCATTCTCTCCTCCCTTCCGTAAGATCTATGGATCAAAAGGATCTTTTTCTGCAGCAAATCATACTCTTGTATCTCTGCTGACAAAACATTTGAGTAAACAGATATCAGGTCAGCTACACCACAGTAGGACAAGGAAATGAGGAAGTAGGAAAGGGGTGATCGCCAGAGTGGGGAAGATTGCTTTTTCCCATGCAAGGAAAGAAAAGACTTAACAGAGAAGTTTGATTCATCTTACCCTCCCCTACTACCCAGCATGCTTAGTTTTAACACCAGACATGAGACACTAAGTAAGCACATCCAGTGCTCAGTGACAGTTTTCTAGAGGTATTTTAGAAGGTCTTGTGTATTGTATCCAGCCTCTGACTGCTAGTCCCAAAGGGTAGGGGTCCCCTGGAGCTGCTGTGTCACACTGGCCAGCTTCCAAGCAAATGTCTTGGGTACCCTCAATCTCAAAGAGTCATTAGGTGCTCATATCTGGACTTCTGACTGTCACCTCAGGCATGAACCACAGCTTGCTCCCATGTGTTCAGAATGAAACATCCTGAGGTAGCTGGTGTGATCCTGCAGACCTTGCTTAGACCAAAGATGTTGTGGGTTATTGCAGACAAAATGTGATAAAAAGTGTAGTTCAGTGGGAACCTCTAAGGACAGAGACCCTGAACTGCTCAGCTCAAAGCCTTTGCTCCTGACATGTTCGCACCTGCAGTGACAATATTCAAGTCCCAACCCCCTGGCTGTGCAGCCCTGGTAATCCCTCTGCACTGGAGTTATTCGAGGCAGAGAGGGTGGCCGGCTGAGACCTGGCTGGGGCTGACCAGCTAAGAGGGCAAATGCTTTGGGGTAGAGTAGATGCTAAAGGTGGATGATATCTGCATGCTGAGATATCAGCACACTCTTGTCCATCAGGTCTTCACCTGTGGTCCTGTGTTCTACATCTGTGGCTTGTTCGAACAGCAGAACACCTTCATACAGCAAACTCTGCAGCCCAAAATGGAGGGATTTTTTTACCCCTGTGGTTCCTAACATCCTCCTTTAAATTCATTTCACTGCTTCCCTGCAGCTATTAAAACATGATTCAAGGAAAACTAGTACGGAGGAAAGTTATCCAGTTACAGCACCTGATTAACAAGGAAACACACAACACTCTCTTTCAAACAGAGGCATGGGCTTGTTCTTGAAAAGCAGACGGATCTTTTTGCAGTCTTGCCTGGCACACTGCTGAAGGACTGTGCTTTCTGACTGTGAATGCACACTATGTTCCAAATGTTAGTGGCTGTGTATCTCATTCAAGTATCCACCAGGAAAAGCCCTGAAAATACAGTACAGGTCCCCACTATTGCTGTAACAGAACACCATGAAGCTAAACAAGAGAGCAAATAAGACAACACCACACTGAACATGCTAATTGAGACAAGCTTTTCACAGTGTTTCTATGTTTCTAGTGCTTGGGAATTACCTTCTTCAGGACATTGTGTTGATCAAAGATTGGGAAACATCAGAAAATATAAACACTGCTGCAGTGCATGCAGAAAGTTGTCACTGTCAGTGCTGTCAGACACGTTCATCAAGGTAAATTAGAGTAATATACCCTTTCAAGTAAGTAGGTGAATTTTACAGTGGCCCTCCTGTTATTTGCTGTGGGTGCCTTTCCCTGTCTTTAAGATGGCAAACTAAGCTGCCTCTGCCTATTTCTTCCTTCATTTTCATTGGTGTTAAGTCCTTAGCTATGGTGTGTAGTATCATGACCTGCTTCGTTTTCAACTGCTTCTTAGCCTGAGCCATCTCCGGGATACCACTGAGCTGCCAGCTCCCATTGAGGGAGTTGTTAGCATCCTTCATTGAACAGGAACATTGAAACAGCAATAGGAGTGGAGAAAAGTGGAATGAACACAGATATCACAGTAATACCTTTTTTTAGGACCTTATTCTCCTGCTATTCTGCCAGAGGCCAGAACAGCAGGCCCTTTGATAAGGAAAATGGAAGAGCTCTGACCTCAGCTCAGGATCAAACCTCTCACTCATGCAAGGATTTGCTGCTAATTCCTATACTTGAAGTATTTAACAGTAGTAAACTGCTCATAGCATGTTGCTTTAAGAATACAGTCTTTTCCTTGCAAAATTCAGCCTCAGATTGTCAGATGGGTCTAACTTGGAAAGAAAGAGGAGCAAAGAGGAATGAATTAAATAATATTGAACCCCTTTGTGTCAGAAGTGCTGAATTTTTGTATTTGACACTTCATCTCAGTAGAACTAACCCAACTTAATACTTCATCTCAGCAAAATTAACCCAATCTTAAAAAAGCCCCAGGAGTTAAGAAAAAGAGTTAAACAATCTGACAATGAGAGAAAATTTTTCATTCCAGATTACAGGAAGCATTAGAGCTTGAGCCAAAACACATTTTTTCACTTTGTTCATTTTACTATAAAACTTGGACAAATTTAGTTTTGGTTTGACCCAAACCAAATTTCTTCTCTATCTGAAAATCCATTAGTTACTGACCTCAACTAATCATGTTAGTTTCCTTTTAACAGAAGGGCCGAATCACACACTTTCTGGTCAGTTCCCAAACGATAGTAGGTAATGGCGAGGTGTGGAGGAAGGGGTCCTGCAAGACATTTTGAACTAATCCATCTATGTTTGTAATATAATCCAAAGTGCTGTTAGACCACCCTCAAGCAGATAAGTAATATGTTAGGGGAGCTATTGAACAGGATTTTTATACTGAATAACACAGGTCACACAGATGTTTCTTCTATTATACTAGTTTTAAATTTCTATTTCCTTCTGTAACTTAGTATTACAGTAATGACAGCAGTTCCTGCAGAAGAGATGACTCTCTCTGCACCTATTTTAGGGAAAGCTGTACCTTCAGCTGCCTAGAAATGGTTGTTCATCTCTGGAGTTGAAAGTTAGCTGATTGCCAGTCTGCGATGCATTCAGTAATGAAGAAACAAAGTTTCCATAAATGGCCCCCTGAATTCGTACTGGAAGATTTGCAAAGGAGTTTGAGGTCCAGGGGTCTGTCCATTTCCATTCAAGCTGTAATGATTCTGAAAACTACTGAGAATTTGGAGGCAGGTTAAACAAAAGGTTGTTTTCAGGGCACTAAACAGGTGTGGGGTTTGTTTGAAAGATCAGGGCGTTTCCTGTCTTATTTGAATCTGTTAACCCCTGGCCACTGCAAATCAAGTCAAAATCTGACAGATCCTTATGCTGAAGCTGACTCACAGGACACAGAAAGGACCGTATCAGGGCAGTTTAGCAATAATTAAAAGAAGATGTGGCAGCATTTTAACATGCACAGTTGTTTATACATCTTATCTCCTCACGACAGGAAAACATTTAATTCCCACATTCAGTGTTTTCTGAACAAAAAAGTTGTCCCTGCCTCTTTTAATATCCATGAAACAGGGCCAAAGCCTCTGTTTATCTAAACTGTGTATCATTTAGAGAAGTCTTTTTAACCTGCCTATTGCTATACAACCACCATAAGCATCACTGATACCTTACGACTTTTTTTCTTTTGTTTTCTGTAAAAAAAACCAAAACAACGGAAGAGTTCAGGGAGCTGTACAAAATGTGTGGATGCAAGAGTGTGATCAGCAGAGCTGGGGCCCCTCTGAGGTCACTTTGGGGGCTTTCTGTAGTTGTAATTACTTCCCACTGCCTGCGGCTCGCTCCCTCAGCTGGTGCTGGGAGGCAGTGGGTGAATGGGCCGTGACTCCGCTTCCTCCAGCGTCCCCTTGGGATGGTGGCATGTTCCTAGGATGCTCCACAACACCCGGCGGAGGGTAGAACAGCTCTCTTGCACAAGCTGCTCACTGCCCATGTCTGTTGCTTGTTCTCTCAGTTTCTGTGTCACCAGGAGCCTTTCATCATTCCTGGTTTAATCAACCTTCCATGGAAGATTTGTGGATGAGGCTGGGGACAGTGTGAGATGGAGAGGTTATCAGCTCTGAAACAGAGGGAGCTGTGGTGCTCTCATCCTAAATGTGAGATATCTCCCTATCTCACAATCCATCTCCCCACTCTCCCGGAGTAGGCAAAGTGGATTTCTGCTGATAAAACAAGATCTGCCCAATGATGTGACTTACATTCATAGTTACCACATCTACAGAGTTAGTGGCATTTAAATACTAGTCAATCTTCCCTGCAATCTCAGTGAGCTCAAACATGTAGGCAAGCTGCAAAAAATATCGGAAACAGATTTAACTGCTGGACTCAGCTGAGACCTCTGCAGACGATAACCAGCAGCTCTTTTCTGCTGATATCTGGCCTATCTGATTTGAAAATATCTCATCAAAACTACACTTCATTGACTTCAAACTTTGTACTATTGGTCTGCTCGGTCAAGCAGAAACAGTGTTCTGCCACTAACTGAGCACCACTCTTCTGTAGCTTTGTAGTTTTGCCGATAGGATATGTATCACTCATGTATGGAAGTATTTCCAAGATTATATCTTTGGCCACAATTTATAGAATGCATTTGTTTGCCATAAATGTCAACTGTGTTTCCCAGCTCAGGCAAAGCAATGAGTGTTCCAGACATTGGACAATTCCTGCCTGGAAGACCTTGTTTCCTGAGGAGAAAAAAGAGGGGGAATTAATCTAAATTGTGGATGTCTTTAGTGAAGATCACTGTCTCTGGATTAGTTACCTTAAATTCCCTTTGTAACCAGTGGAGATCATCAATACACTTGCCATTATCTGTACTGAGTTGATTCATCTTACCCTGAAATGACCATCGGCTTGAATATGATTGTACTGGGTGGACCTACATCGTCTGGAAAGGGAGACATGACAATTAGTTCATGAGTAGATACCAAATATTCAGCAAGATGGTTCCCATTTCTAAATCCTGCCTAGAAGCTTAGTTCTCCCTGAAATCAACATACCTAAACACGATGTACTTGATGTATTCTTCTATGCCTGTCTGAGGAGTTGGGCCTTTATTTCTAACTTCATGAACAGGATCAGCTCCTCTGTGCGAATGGTTCACATATTTATATAAATGTTATGTACTTGTGTAAAAGTGGACACAGGGTAAATTTCTCACTAGAAAATGCCCACTTTTTCTTCTTGAGAAAACTAGTATGAATGGGTGAATGCTGAGATTTTTAGATCATGTTACTGTATCGGCTTTGTCTATGTGCTGTAGATTTTCCTTAAGAAAAGGAGGGAAATGGCTTTATTCTGCTAATTTCTCAAGCACTTGCTGCAAATGTGTAAAAATCATTAAACATCATCATAGAGAAGGAATCAGTCTTCTCTCCATATTATCAATATAAAAGTGCTTGGTGCATGCCAATTTTCTTATTCCCACATGCTTAGAATAAACCCTATTGGTTTTGATTAGAATATCCATATGAAGAAAATAATAAGGAAAGCAAGAAAAAACATGAAATAAAACTGCAGCTGGGACCAATTTTGAAAGCAAGGAAAACGTACACCTGAACTTTGGGGAGCACTTAATCTTGAAAAAAATCTGCCCCTGAACTTTTCTGACCTCCCTCTAAATACCTTGCAATCCTTATAGCAGAGCTTTATTTACCTGCTGAACACAGTGAAACACACATTTTATTTTTACCTGTGGCTGGTATGTTCTGTCCTGTCTCTTAGCTTCTTTGTGACCTAGAGATCAAATGTTCCTTGGAGGCTCGGTAACTTGGGATAATGCTGCAAATTGGACAGCTTTGACTTCTTCATGAACCTTTGAGTTTACCTTACAAATGCCAGGGTATATGCTGTTCTCTATTTTTGAGGACATTAGAGTAGGTGAAAACTATTTATACAGTGTATTTCTTTGACAGCTGATCACTTCTCATTTCTAGCTCCTTTTTTTCCCTCCTGAACTTTGTGATGTACAGATATCACACGTGCACCAGGGAAAACATAGCACCAGAGAAACACAGCAAGACTGGGATGTAACGGTGTCCTTGTGGATGTTCCTATATGGATTCAACAGTTTTCAAATCTCCTGGGCTTGCATCAGTTTGATTTTCCTGGCAGTCTTGCTGTCAGTTTCTGACTCTCCCATTCCTGGGAAGATAACTATCTCCATATGTTCAAGCACTTTCTGAGACGAAGCTAGGCAGTGCCTGATCACTGGGATGAGAGTCTGCGTTCCAGCTCAATGAAGCCCTTTGTTTAAGCACCCTATTTATTGATAGAGAACACCAAGCATTCCTTCCTCCCTATCAATGGAGGGATTTAAATACTCACTATATTTTAGATGAGATATGGTCATTCCCCCCACCCCTTTGTAGTTAAATGGAAGTTACAGGACCAAATGGAAAAGCAACAGCAAGCTATTGGTCTCAACAGTGTTAAAGCAAGATACGGCCCCACACACAGGAAACAACACATTTGATTTAAAACAAGTTTCGGAGTAACAGAGTTGCCAAATTATTTGAAGTGATGTGTATTTCATATATATGTCTACCACTCTAAATCAGTGCCAGACAGTCTTCAGATAAGGGAAGCATAATTCTGAATGCAAATGAGCTGTAAACAGACACCGAGGCTGGAAAGAGTGTTAGAGCTGGTTCAAAGTGAGTTAGACTAGCTGTTTCCCACAGGTTACCAGAATTAAACATTAAAGAATAAATAAAAATAGTGTGCTTGCTTAGTCTCCTTGGGCAGAGTTAAGGAGCAGACAGAGACGTCTCTTGATCCACCCTACTATAACAGCTAACACAGTATAGGCTAACAGTAATTAATGTTCCACCCACTAGATGAATAAAAAAAAGAAGGAAATCTGACTCATAGATGTGTCACTGTTAACAAACATCTGTGGTAACACATCTCATGCATGTTACGGCTATGTCTTGGGTCACAACCTAATCCAAAGATTTTTGGTGCCCTATAAATACTCAAGGTAATTTTGAAGTGTTGGTGAAATTACAAAAGTTGTTATAAGCTAGTAAAGAAGGTTAAAACTTCACAATCACAGAGTGACATAAGAAAAAAAATTTTCAAATACTATATGCAAAAAGTGACGGTGCACCCTAAAATTCAATATTTAGATTATTCATCAGAGTAAACTTTTTTACCTACTTTTTCTTCCTGGCTAGCCATTCTCCTTTTCTGAGGTACAGAGAAGGTACTAAGGGACTCCTGATTAACATAGGAATAAAACAGCATTCTCGGATGTCTGTGGCAAATGTGGAGGTGATACAGAACTATTTTCTGAAACTGTGTGAGTAGCTGAGATGAGCCATGTAATTACACATATTGCCCCACATTTCTTTAATTTAGAGTGAGTTGCCATCAGAAAAAAAAAGCAAAAAGACCTCCTAAACTCAGAAGCAGTCCCTCCACCCATCCACAGAAAGTAACTTTATCTTACTGAATGCAGGAAAGAGCATAGGAAGGAGTGTTAGCTATGGAGCTTCTGCGTTCTGCCTCTGAGCTGCCAGTCTGGTTTGCCAGATCTAGGGCCTGGTAGATGAAGGTGCTGAAACAAGTTCAAAAGTAGCTTCATTTTTATAAAAATGTGACCATAAGACTGATAGGAGTTTAACAGCACATTTCACGAAGCAGAGAAAATAATCTGGATCCTGCCAGTGATACAGACTAACTGTAGAGCCTTGACATAGTTTTGGGAAGGTAGGATGTGTTGGGAACCCTACATGGACTGTTGGATGGTGGTAAGCCAAACAGATACATCATCTATTGCTGGTTTTATCTGTTCTTTCTTTTTTTTCCCCCCTAAACTGTTTT
Source organism: Pterocles orientalis (assembly GCA_011057875.1). Lineage (NCBI taxonomy): Eukaryota > Metazoa > Chordata > Aves > Pterocliformes > Pteroclidae > Pterocles > Pterocles orientalis. Next base: position 676,321 of record WKFP01013984.1, on the reverse strand, counting down.
GGGGTTGTTTTTTCTTTGTTTTTGGGGTTTTTTGTTGTTGTTTTTTGCTTGTTTGTTTGTTTGGTTTGGTTGCTTTGGGATTTTGGTTGGTTTGGTTTTGTATTTTTTTTTACCAAGAAAGCAATATTGCAGTCTGAAAGTCTGTCCTATCAGCAGATAGGATCACAGGATCACAGAATCACAGAATGTTTGAGGTTGGAAAGGAGCTCTGGAGGTCATCTGGTCCAATCATAGAATCATCATAGAATCATAGAATCATAGAATCATAGAATGGCCTGGGTTGAAAAGGACCATAGTGATCATCTAGTTTCAACCCCCCCGCCATATGCAGGGCCACCAACCACTAAACCAGGCTGCTCAGAGCCACATCCAGCCTGGCCTTGAATGCCTCCAGGGATGGGGCGTCCATGACCTCCCTGGGCAATATCCCTGTTCAAGTAGAACCACCTAGAGCCGCTTGCCCAAGACCACATTCAGATGGCTTCTGAATGTCTCCAACGATGGAGACTCAAAACCACTCTGAGCAACCTGCTCCAGCTCAGTCACTCTCTCAGTTGAGGTCTTATCCTTAGATTTGAGAAGATGTATGCTTAAAAGAACCAAGAAGAGTTAGATCCAGGTACTGCATAACTGCACACACACACGAAAAAAAGATCCCACATCTGTAAAGAACTTACTACAACACAAGAAAACCATTGTGACCAGTGGATTTGCATTTCAATGGCTATGCAAGTCACACTTAAACAATTTGTACCAGCTTTCCTGCCATTCCTGTGAAAACTCAAAGGAACAAATGAACAAACATCTTCAAGCTCCCTCAAGAATGTCCACCCAATATTTTAAGAATGACTTTTTGTCAGGCTTTGACATTTCGAGTGGACACCTGGTATGACATTTTTATCATTATGTTACAAGGCAGGAAAGAGAACCAGGCAAAAAGTGTGTGAACTGAAGCATACAGAAGCTGATAACAAGACCTTTTCTCCAAGAGATCTAGCTGGTGCCAAATCTCATTGGCTCATATTCAGTCAACTGCAGTTGGAGTTGCTTCCCCACATCTGTATCTTGCAAAATGTATGTCTTAGTACTGCAAACTCTGTTCTTGCATATTGGAGGATAAAACAGTTATCCTAGAATCAACTGTCATAATTGTTCTGGATGGGAATTATAGGGCTCCTCTGAAAGTCCAGACACATGGTTAAGTTACAACAGCTTTACAAAGTATTGTGCATCAGGTGAGCTGTCAGGATTTCCAGTAGCTGCTTAGGAATTTGCTTGGAGCCTCTTCAGTGCTGAGGAGCAGCCCAGCTCCTGTCTATTGCAGGAGTTACAATAGCAAAGGTGTGGCCTGATGTCTTGATTTCAGGAGAACAGAGGACCCTTAATAGCAGAGCAGAGGAAACAAGACAAGCACAGGTCTGATGTCCCTTGAAGTGTGCAAAAACTGTATCACAAGTGGAAGTGACATGCCGCAACACCCAGCACAAAGTAGAAAGGCAATTCACCATCCTTTAACTTATGCTTAGTCAATGTAGAGATAAAGACATTTGCCATCATGTCTGTGACCCCACTTCGCAGGTTTACATCTTCTAAGTGCAGAGACTTCAGCATGTGGGAAGATTCCAGGCAAAGGACATTTCACTCTTTTTTCTGGTGTACTGCTAAGGCCAACTTGCCCACAATTATAGCAGTCATGTGGTATCAAAATTATATGCCTCCAAAAAGTGGCCACAGATACCCTGTGGTTGATATGGCAGGAGGGAAAGAGGATAACTGAACAGTGTGGGGACTATGAAGGCATTTGACTGGTAAATAGATGCTGTGGATGATGTTAAGGGAAATGAGGGATTTAGGATTAGGCAACTGGGAAAACATACAGAGATCCTCTATGAAATTCAGCTTTCAAAAAGTGGCTTTTATGTCCATAAGTAGTTATCTTGCTGGTCTTTTCAACCAGAAGCTGCTCAGTCTGTAAGCTTTCTAGTGCTCTGTGTTCACACAATGCTAGACACTATGTCTACATCTAACCATGGGGTCCAGGAGCACTTTGCCTCTGGGGTCCAGCTGCGTGATGTGACGACACGCTTCCTCTCTTCACAGCTTGTTTTTCGGTACCTAGCGTGTGTGAGAGGGAGGCAGCTGCAGTAAGCTCTGACAATAGCAGAAGAACAGGGAGGCACATGTGTGCAGGATGCATGCCTAAGTGTGTCTGGTACTCAGTTAAAACACAATTTTTGAGACTCAGTCTAAACTGGGATCCTTACGCGATACTAAAATATAAATAGAAAATACAAATTGAAAACTGATGTGATGCACTGTGCTGCGCCCTGGCTATCATTACCCTGGCTGATTCATTAGTTATTTCTGAGTTTTTCCTGGAGTTTGCTCTTTCAGACTGAAGCTTCAAGCTTGTAAACCTCCACCAGCTTCACTTTACACTCCTGAGCCTCCCCACTGCTTGCAGCAGAACATCTTCCCTGGGCAATGCCAAACACCAGCAGAACTGTCCACAGGATTGTGGACAAAGCAGGAGTGCAAGTGGATTTATTGACCCTAGCACCCTGTGTGTGGATGAAAAAGGAATTTGACTAATCCCTTCCTGAATCTTTGCATTTTTCTTGCACTGCTCCTGGGCAAAAACCTTCCTCTTCTGCCCAGAAAGATGTTTCATTGAAGGTGACAAGTCCAAATGAAGAGAAAGTGCGTTCTGAAAGCAGAGGTTTTGAGAAAGAATTTTGTGAATATTTCTCTCTGCTTCTTTGCTTGGAGAGTCCAAGCAGTGAATTGGTGACATGACAAGAAAGACCTAGTTCAAGGGGAAAAAACGTCTAGCTCACTCTTTCTTTCCATATTTCCTTCCTTCCTTCCTTCCTTCCTTCCTTCCTTCCTTCCTTCCTTCCTTCCTTCCTTCCTTCCCTCTTCCTTCTCTTCCTTCTCTTCCTTCTTTTCCTTTTTCCTTTCCTCCTTTATTTCTTTCTTCCTTTCTTTTCCTTGCTGCCCCCTCCTCCCCATCCTTCTCCTTCAATTTGGGCTTTCTAGCAGGGAATCTGGAAACCTAAGTTGTCCAAAAAGGGAGAGAAGAAAAATGCAGCATGTCGTATTTCTCTGATAGCTAGAACGTCTCAGTTTACATCTGTTTCCTGTACAAGGAAGCTCGAGGAGCAACGAACTCACCAGGAATAGCAATGCATGTGCTTTTTCTTTTTAAACAAAAACAGCATAGCTGAACTTACAGTTTGAGTCCATGTAACCAGTAATTTCTCACTAAAAATACAATTGGGAAATAGTTTAAGCATCTTTGTGAGCATGATCACATCCGTGTTAAATAGGCAGAGTTTAAATCACATTGCTACTGAATGAAGATATGGGCGGGAGTTTTTTTGGAGTTCCCAGAAACTAAATGTCACAGGGCATGTCTGCTAGCTGGTTCATCCCTGCTTCCGATTCATGTGGGAGCATAGGACTCACATGAACTCACATGAATCAGAGTCTACGTATGTTGCTGAGGGTGACAAGGCGTCTGAGATTACCAAAGCAACCAAGGAAGCTGCAAGTTAATTAGAACAAATAATTTTTTTCCCACCATGGAGGAAATAATTAATTATTTGAGAGTTATGACTGAGCACAGAAATCTCTTTTAGCAAGTTCACCTTGCTGAAGGAAATGTTCTTTTCATATGAGTAAAAAGACAATAGGAATAGCAAGATCTCCTGATTAGCATGATGTCTGACCAGCACCAGGAATATCAGTAACATTCTATTAGTGGAACAAGTATGTTTTTGTTTTCTCTTTATTCTGAGCTCTGGATAGACAAATGAGTGAAAAGTGTACAATCTGGAAAGGGTCTTTTGCTCCGTATTTTTTTTCCACCCTGTCACCATGGAACCAACATTCACATTTCTGAAGCACTCGAAGAACATTTGAACAAAGAAGCGATACCATAGATGTTCTGAAATGAATAACATCATTGTCAGTGCAGCACTGAGGCCTAACATCAGAACATCTTTTATTTTTGACATTTGATAAGTCTCTTTATAAGTTAACAGAGGAACTTTCCTTTTCTGTCCATTTGCAATGTATATAGAGACAGCAAGCACAATGAACAAAATGGCATTGTTTTCCAAAAATGTCCCTGGGGAAAAAAATCAAGTTATGGGCAGTTTTTATTCTGCCACATCAGACAGACATAAACCACTCTGAAATGGAGACCTCAGCTTCAACAAGGTCAAGATGTTCACATGGGACTAACTAAGATACCTTGTAAGAGCCCAATTTTCAGAAGGCAGGTGCTCTGCCCTCTCCCAGCTTCGGCTGCTTCAGTGAGTTACAGGGATTGCTTCAAATCACATTTGAAAATCTTGGCACAAGCATGTTTCAGAATCTGGAGGTACCCAACGAAGAACAGTAGCAATCAGCTGTGCTTAAGCGTGTTAACTGCATCTACCAATGCATATGAAAGCAACTACATTGCAATTATCCAGGTGCTGCTATGTTACTTCTTGAATGTGAACCTGGTGTGGCAGAGGCCAGTACCAGACATTTCTGAGGATGCTGAGGATCCTCCATCCTGGAGGAAACCCAAGGTAGGAAAAGGAAACCTTTTCTTCTCCCTTTGCTCAAAGTGCAACAGACGGAGGGGGAATTGTCCTTATCTAGTCTCCTAGGGATCATCACAACAGCCATTGCATTTTTTGAAATATTTCCTTTTTCTCCTCCTGCCAAGATACGAACACTAAAATGGCTCAAAATACAGCTACAAACAGTTGTTAAACTTTGATATAAATGCTTTTATCAAAATAGGCAAATATTTGCAATGATTTGGGATTTATTTTAACAATATGAAACACTGTTTATTCAGCACTATCTAATGTATAGAATTAGGGCACTTAAGGCTTCAGAAAAGAGAAATTTATCTCTAACATAAGTGATTAAAACTGTTCTGCTGTCTCTCTGCTGACTTGTTTCAGCAGTGAATTTAGCATGCCCAACACACAAGGTGCAGCAGCTGAACATCAGATCCAGTCCAGGCTTCTCCTGTACTCATCAGACAATGGCGCTTGCGACTCCAGGCTGCACTTTGATGTCCTGTCATTAGAATGCTGAAGCGATAGCTAAAGTGCCATTACCTTCAGCTCACCTTTGTTCTGCAGGATAACTTGTATTCTCAGTTAAATCCCTGTAGCAATCTTTTTTATAATATATGCAGGACTGCGATGTCATCTGGTTAAGTAGATGCACTGCCTTTTGGGATCATGCATATCCTGTTACAAGGGTCACTTGTTCCTCAAATGTTTCTGTCTGAACAGAGGGCTTCACAGCTTCTATGTATACAAAATATTGGACAGCTTTTCCCTGCCCCAAAATTGCTACATGGGAAATTTCTATGAACAAAGGGCTGGAAGACATGGGTTGTTTAAGGCCATGTGCAAGTTAGATTGGACACTTTGCATGCTTTTGTCTTAGCTCCTGAGACTGCTTAACCTGCTTAGAGAGTTCGCATTGCTTAGTTTTTTCCCAGAAGTAAAATACATCCACTGAATGTTGGTGTTGTCTTTCATTTTCAATGAAGACCAAAAGCAGTTGGCAAGGAGATTCCCTAACTGGCAGGAGGATGCCAGCAGCAAGAGTGGAAGGACGAGGCTGGGAATAAGAAGACTGCTAGCACAGACATGCTAAACACAGCACCCTGGTAGATAGACAAAACAGCCCTGTGTTTCAGACCCATCACTAAAGAATTTCACTGCAGTGACCTGTGTGTTCACAAACATCCTCCCAAGCTCTTTGGGCTGTTTGCAAGCTGGAATCTGCAGGTAACTTTCCGCTGGAGGAAGCATCAGAAGTCCAAATCATACATGGTATTTCCTCTTAAGCAAAGGGAAGGAACTAATCACAGAGGTGAAGGCAGCCAACATTTTTGAAGAGGTGACTAAAGGGACTGCAGTTCAAAGTAAATAGTGGAGCTACCATAGGTGAGACTGTTGCACTTCTAAAGGACAAATTTTAAGAGAAATGGGGAAAATGAGAGAGAGCAAACTGGAAGTACGCTGGAAAATATGCAAATAAGACAACTAAAGTGGAGGTTTTCAAGATGAAACACATTTCCTCTCAGGAAATGAGCCTGTTTCTCAAAAATACCAAGGATGCTACTCACAAGGAGGGAAGAGAAGACAAATTTGATGGAGAGAAAAAAATATAGATGCTAAGATGACAACAAAGCATGTTATCAGGACAAAACCTGTAAACCGGATACAGATTATCAAAGTCATAAAGGTGTAAAAAGAAAAATCAGTCAAGACGTATGTGCAACGTTGCAGTTTCAGGTATTAAAAAAGTATTCTGATATCAAACACATTCTATTTTCAGGGTTTGTGTTTGACCAGATATCTTTATATCAATATTTCATTGTCAAAAATGAGGATGAAGTTATGAAATGAACATATTCTACATGCCGTGTGCTGAGAACTATATTAGACCTGAAAATGGCTGGCCACGATAGCCATGCAAAGAAGGTCATCTTTCAAGACAGTGGCCTAGCTGAATGTGTCCTTCAGCACATTGATTTAATGTATTGAATGCTGCACCTTTGTAAGTAGATATAGACCCACTGAGGTAACTACCCTTTTTGAAGTTAGATGCAAGCATCTAAAGCAGTCACAGAATCTTGCCTGGATTCCAGACTTCAGTTTTTGCTTTTCCTGAAATCTGGGATGCTACCTTAGAAACCAAATAATTAATGGACACAAACAAATTTGGGGAGTAACTCGTACTAATAATTCGTGTTCCAAGAAACTTCTATTCTTGTAATAGTAAGAAAGATTTGTTAATTAGAAAATGTAATATATTAAATTCTACACTGCATCCATAATTTTGTCACCCAAAATATATCTTCAGTAGTTAGTAAGTCTGTGCAGGTTAATAACATTCCTATTTAATTTTTTTTTTTTTTTAAACAATGAATACTGAAGAAAGCATTCAGGAGAGCAAATTTCACCTGTCTTAAGAAAGAACAATTGCTGCCTGGCAGTGATTTTTAAATCACAAAAACATAACACCCGCTAGCTTGATGGATGTTCTTAAAAATATTCCCCTGGTTCAAGGATTGGTAAAATTACCCTGTCATTGCTGTATGTCCCTGACAAACATGGGGAAACTCTTAAGATTTTCTGGGTGCCCTTACGTTTTCTCAACCCAGTGCTCATATGTTTATTGCTCATTTGGTTTTAGCCAGTATATGTAATTCTCACGGAAGCCCAGCCTAGGCGTAGCTTCGGATGCAGACTTGCATGTAATGGTACCCATTACATGTCTGTTTGTGCTCTTGTGATGCTCACTTCTGGTGAGGACCCAAAGGGATCCTGCTTAGTTACACCCTGGGCAAGCTACTAAGTCCTGCTCCTCAGTCTTAATGAAGACTCTCCGTAAACTGAAAATTGCTGGGTAAAGATGTCTGGACAGTATTGCATTTGTGGCTGATAGAGATAAGGTGCACCAAGCATCCCTTCAGCCTGTCATCCAGAGTTTTCTCACTTGCACTTTTTGCAACTACACAGAAGTTGCAGGATGGACTAGCTGGTGGCTTTGCACGGTGTACTGTGTAAAGAGAGCACCAAGTCTGCCAGCTGTCATGCAGGCAGGATGTGTCTGCTGGATTTTACATTTTCTGTGGAAGAAAACAATCATGCTTTCGTGCCAGGGTGCCTAAAGCCTTCATCTGGGCAAGGTATAGGTTGGAAAGAGGAGAAAAAACCTTTAAGGCTTTTTGCTGTAGAAGTTTTATTGAGCTGGCACAATCTGGACTAATTGTAGACCTGTAAGGTAGGTATGTCATAACCATGTCTGATGCACTGTGTCAGTGTGTGTGCATGGGCACACACCTGTGTATGAGAGAGAAAGACACAGCCACCATAACAATCGTAACCTAAGAAACCACAGGATTAGCACAAAAGGAATGTATTTGACACTGAATCCACTTACGTTGAATATTGTGGATTATCTTCCAGATTATTTTGGGAAAATACAGAAAATTCCTGCACAGACCTGAGGGAAAATTATCTTACTGATCAGTTAGCACCTCTGCTGTTAATACAAACATTGGCAAAAGCTATACAAATACCAGTGGATTCTGGACGGTCTGTGAGCAACTTAGCAGGAAGAAGCTCCTTTTTAAATACATGAAAATGAAATGCTTAATGTGTCCCAGGATGCATTGTGCATATGTCTGTGGTTGCATACAAATGCCGTGCAATGAGCAACCTGAGAAAACGCAGCTAGCATGACTTTAAAATTAATTATTCCTCAATTAAAGCTACAGTAGCGTACTTGTTCTGGTTGTGATTAAAGTTCCTCTTCTGAGGTTATTCACCTACTGCTATGAAAACAAACACATTTAGTATTAAAATCAGTAAGTGTTTTTTTCCTAAAGCTATTTCTTGTTTTCTTGGGTAAATTAGACCCAGATCCTCCATTTAGTTCTCTTCCAGCAGCTCTCTGAACTCACAGGAGTAGAGTGTGGGTCACTTCATGGCAGACCAGCAGCAGGAGGATGATACACCTCGCCTTCACAGCTACACATATTTTCTCAGTTATTTACTAAATCTACTAATGCTTGCCAAAAGTATACAGAGGAGGCTATCCCAGGCTCCCCACCCCTGTTACTCCCCTGTCTATAATTTGCACTGCATTGAGGTTTCTCATCTTAATTTAGAGCTCTGTCTGTTTTTTATAAGAAGTTCCTTAATAAAGGGAAACTGCTCACACTATGCGCTTAGGGAGGTGAATATGCCCGACTATCTGGGGTTCCTGAAGGTGGGGATTTGGGGCGATGTGCAAGATCCCTTTCCAGGAGCGGTGGGTACAGGTGAGCCCTCACACCCACTGGGTCCTGTGGCTGGCATGTGGGGTGCAGGGAGAACTGATCCTGCCAACTCGCTTCTGCAGGAAAGGACTGGGGAGCAATTCCATGGCAGCTGCCAGGACTGGCAAGATATTAGGTAATTTAGTGGTAGACTGCCCATACTGGCAAAGCAGTTTTCTGCCACTGAGCCCAGTGCCATGTCCTCCATGGAGGTGGGTCCAGTCCTGGGTCTGCTTTTGCTGGTCCACTGGAGAAGTGTTTGCAGGAATGACATGTCTGGGGCTTTGTGAGAGTGAGACAAAACTCACCGGATCGAGGTTACCAGATGGGTTGGTGTCAAAGTCAGAATTAAGAGGTCTAACCCCGACAGCCAGTTTCACTGACACATGAACTGAAGACAGCAGATGAGTGTGTGTTGACTGCCACCCTCTTCCCTCTGCTCTGTTTTTCTCAAAATATCCCCCTTGAATCACTTCTGGTTTTGCAGTGGACTTTTGCCCTGTGTGTGCTGGATGTGTTCCTGGGTGATCTGATTTAGGTGTTCCTGCTCTGGCAGGGGGATTGGACTAGATGATCTTTCGAGGTCCCTTCCAATCTCTAACATTCTGTGATTCTGTGATTCTGTGATTCTGTGATTCTGTGTGCTTGACTGGGTATCCCCTTGGGCTGTATTTTAGCACGGATGGGACTGCAGAGGAAGGCGCAAAGCCTGTGTTATTTTCCTCCTTGGTTCATCTTCTGATAAAATATTACAGCATCTTACTTTGCTGTTTCTGTTAAGATTTCGATTTTGTTAAAATGCCCAGAGGTGTTTGGGCATTTTGTGCCAAAATTATATCCCTACTAGCCTCCTTCCACTCCTTCTCCCACAGTCCTCCAGGGTCAAAACCCTTCATTTAACTGGGGCTTCCCACCCTCCTCATCACCCAACAATGAATGAAGAAAAGAATTATTGTTATTTAACAACTTTGAACAAGAAACATAAAACATAGCTACTTAATAAACAGGCAATTTCAGCAACATTTTCACTGAAAAGGACGATCTGAAAACATAGACATTGATTGTATCACTAAGAGGCTTGGAAATGCACAGAAACTAAATGTTGATATATTTTCTGCAACCACATTGACTGCAAGATTGCTTTGCAAAATACTTTATTGCTCTAACTGTGGCAGGATTGCTTTCCTGGGCCTACAGACAGTCTGAAATGATACTTTGGCATTCATTTAACTTATTTAGACATTAAATTTAATGCCTGAACATTATCTAAAATTATGGGACTTAAACTAATAGCAGCATGGCTAAACCAAAGGGTTAGCAGAGTGTGAGCTATGTGTGTGTGGAACCCATACCAAGTTGAAATCCAATTTACTGTGTTTATCTTAAATGAATAAGTTTAATCTAATGACAGCTCTTATCCAAAGGATGGAGATATAAAGTATTTCTTTATTTCATGGTGGAAGCAGGGAGATATATATAACAGGGAAGGAAATACAGGAGGAGGAAGAGATGGGTGGGAAGAGGTAGAGAATAGAACAGGAGATGGAGGTCGAGGAGAAAGCACAGAGACCTGGAAGGGGAACACATCTTCTTGCTCAGCAGCACTGACTGTAAGAAGACATTAAGCAGATAAACAACAATTTACTACTTAAAAGCCATACTCTACCCTTGAAGTATGTGCAGACCTCCCCATGAGGTCAGTGGGTGTGCCAGTCTGGGCTGTCAAAACATATGTTGTCTGAAATTCATATCCTGGCCTTCTGGGAATAGCTGGACATGGAATTTGGCACTGGCTGTGGAATGAGTTCGACATTATTGTACAGAGCAACTGATGCTGGTGGACGTGTGTCCAAGGCATGATTGTGCAAGGATACACTTTTTCACTCTCAGCTCATGGGAAAGTCAATCAAGCTGCTTAGTGTGAACAGGTTGGCTATTAATTTGTGGTGTGGGGTGTTTTTGTGTTTTTTTATGTATTAATTCTCACACCTTCCTGAAGGTGATAACTTCTTAAAGCAAGGAAGAGTGTTATCTGCTTTATGAGGTGCAGTGACCTGAATGTTCCAGGACACTAATGGAGGTTCTTTCTGGTAACACAGGGAGTTCATGGGGGAGAAGGGAATGGCAGAAGAACTGCCTTCCTCTATAGTGAGGCTGTTTGCATGAACTTCAGTAGAACCAAAATTCACTTCTATCCAACAATTTGAGCCAGTGTTACTTCAATTAGTCAAAAAAATAAAATAATTCTGGTAATTAAATACCCAAAGCAGTATCACTACCTAGTTCTCAGCATCCATTTCATTTCTGTTGGTGGTAATTGCGCTCCAAATGGCATAACTTGTACATGACAGGAAAACTAAGGAGGCAGCCATACAGTTAGCAGAATCTTTTGAGCTCAGGGACTGGGGTAGAAGGGTGAGACGAAGGCTAAGGGGGTCCTTCTAGGCTTGGTGCTGGCAAAAGCTAGAACTGTCAGAAACTGAATGGATTTGAAGGAGTCTGATTTCTCTGGGAGCAGAATTTAGGCTAACATAAACCACTTCCAGAAAACATTTAGAGGAGGTGGAGTTAACAATAATATAAGGCTTTTCAGTATACCCGGAAGCCTGGCTAGTCCAAGATTCTCTCTGAGAAAGATCGGCATCAGTTATATCTGACAAAGCTTTCAACAATCCCCTGTAAAGCAGCTGAAGTATCATCTAAAATCTGCAGAGATCTCCTCCTAATCCTGAAGAGAGATTAGACAAAATCTTGAGGCACAGGGTTTCTGTCCTTTCCAAAATATTTCTGGCATTGACTTTCAACATCTGCATCTTCATGTCTTCTTCAGCATACATTTCTAAATCTAATCTTGTTTTAAAACATTCTACAGTCTTAATTTTCTTGATCCTGTGTCAAGACACATATGACTATAGGTGTCAAAATGTGAAGAAGTATTTTCTTGCTTCCATTTTGAACTTACTATCTTTCAATTTCATCGACTCTTTCTTTATTCTTGTGCTACAAGCCAGAATAAACAACAAAACAAACAGAAAAGCCCCATGACATTCTGGCCTGCCCCGCCTTGGCTAAGACAGATGTAGGAGAAGAAAGTCCCCATCTTCTAAACTGTTATAGCAAATGAGAACGGTCACTGACAGATCGGCTGTGCTGGGAGAAAGATACCTGCTAGGTAAAAGCCGAAAGATAATTTGGTATTCAGGCAACAATTGTAAGTCAAGCCTTTACAGACCTAAGAAGCCTACAACCCCTTTTATTCTTCAGAACAGAAGCTGTCTTGAGACCATCAAGCTTCTCTTCACGAAAGGACGTGATAGCTGTCCTCATCTGGCATATACGTTAAATATATTTCAGACTTTGTCTGGGCTGGAATTTTTTCACTCCCTTAATTCTGAATTTATGTCCCAGTGGGGCATTTAAGCTGGAGGTGACAGTGTGTCTGTCTGTACTCCAGCCCTGTCAATCCAGTTGCTGACAAGGAGAAAAAGTGAGCTAGAGAGTCCTGCTGCTTCAGTTCAGTTTCTCTCTCAAAAATAGATATCAATGTGAAGTAGCTGTGAAAGGGTTTTTTGTGTATGGCTTTATCCTGTCATGGCAGGGGTTGCTGTAATGAACTGAGGAAATGTGAGATGAAGTGGGAATATAGGCATGGATGAAAAAACTGACAAAATGTCAGGATTCCCTTTTTTTTTGTGAATCTAAATGTAGAACTGAAACCAGAGCTGAAATGTATTAAATAACTGTCAAGTGGAGAATTACTGGGAGCTGCCTTGCACTCTGTGTAGAAGATGCCTTTCAAAATACTAAGTAGCATCAATTTCAGATGATCCTTTGCACAGCAGTATATGGGAATGCAAAACTGGGATTAGAAGGACAGCCAGGATAGAATGGCATCCTGCTACAGGATCTGGAGAACAACGCCGATTAGCACCCGCTGGGAACCTGTCCCCAGGCACTGAAGGGCTGTGGAAGTGCAGAAACATTTAATAACCCCTCTGTCGTGGCCTTGCATTGAGATCTCCTGCTCCTGGTGAAAGAGTAGTCCTGATCAAAGTCGTCAAGAGCACAGCACACAGAGAAACCTTCTTTACATTTTGGGTGAGATCACGATGAAGGAAAGAAATACGCACAAAAGGAGCTGACTGAGGCATGGAAAACACTGGGAGCTCAGGCCAGTTGGATACTTTGTCAATGACCTCACGGATTATCATCACCAACTGGTCTGTGTTATCCTTCCCTCTCCCTCTCACCCCCTGCTAACAGTGAGTGCTCCCCACCGTGAGCTTCTACAGACGAAACATTAAGAGTGGAGGCTGGAGCCTGCAGCCTGGGTCACAGGTTTTGGTGTGTTGTGCTCAAAGACAACCATGCTTGTGTCATGTGGGTGACCACAGGAGGAACTGACATGTTGAAAGAGTGAAATGTGGGGAGATCTTAATGTCGTGCAAGATCCTTACAGAAATCTGTATCAAAAAGTACAGAACAGCATAATAATCAAGGACAGTGCTTCAACTTTCTGCTTCAGCGTTGCTGCTCAATGACTGAAAAGAAAGTGTGTTTCTTGAACCAGACTCTCACCCTGCTCAATGGGTGTGGGGGAGGGATGAGGGGGCACTGAACCGCCTGGCAGGTTCCTGCAAAGCTCTCCATCTGACTTTGCAGAGTGTGACAGCTCTTCACAAATAGTTAATTTGTTCCTCTAAACAAGTTTTAATGGCACTATGTTATATTCTCTCTACCCACTGACACCGAAAGAGCTTTTCCATTCAGCAGGGGAGCACCACTGGTACTTGGTACTTCTGAGCTTTGTTTGACCAATAAAAGCACAGACCAGCGCTGACCATAGTCTAAAAACTGCCAAACCTTTCCAACAGTGTTGTCCTGTGCTGACCTGAGGCAGGAGCATTTCAAAAACCTTTCTCCTTCATTCTGACAAGTCAGCTCTCATATGCCCAAACTTGTTAAGCTTACTTGCTCTACTTGATGAAAGACATATAAAAGCTTGCTGCTACATCAACCGCTCCACCTGTTAAAGATGAGCCAGGATTCAACCTTGGCTCTCTTAAAGAGTGTGACACTGAATGACAGTGGTCTGTCTCGTCACAAAAAGCTCAGCGGCTCTGATAGTGGAAACTCACCCCAGGGATCGCATCCAAGTGCAGCACTCATAAACCAGATGTGTGGCATTATCCCCCCAAGGTATTCACTTCAGAATACCTGTCCCTGTTTCTAGACCGCTCAGAAGCTGTGGGGTGATTTCTTCTGAAAAAATTCAAGGGCAGACAAGTGAATGCTAATTGTGCTGGCACAAAAGCACTGGTTCCAGCCACCGTCCCCACAGGCAGAGACTAGGAAGGATGCAGACAAGCTCCAAGCTGCTGTTGGACACATCCTGTCTTCTGGGCATTGCATTATTTTGATTTTATTTATTTTTGTTTCATTTTGTTTTGTTTTCAGTGTAAAAACTAGGAAATGAAGTGGGAAGGTGAAGACAGAGACTGAGAAAACCTTGCGAACACCATGATTTCACCTTTTCTGATAGGTTTTGTTGTTTCATCTAGCCTACATTAGGGCTTTGCTTACCTTTTGATCTCAGATTTGCTATTAAAAAAATGTTGGTTTTAAATGATGTTTAAGTAAGTCTAGAATGTGATTATTGTGACTTGAGAAAATAAGAGACTGTTTGTTTCAACTGAATTCATAACAGATGGTTGTAATAAATGGACTTGGGCAGTTGTCCTGATGCTAAATGGGCCAAAATTTGAAATTACAGCAGCCTTGGTGAAATTTCAGCACTGCAAAATCCAGCAAAAAAAAAATCATGTGTGAAAGTTAACAGCTGAGCACAGTGAGGGAGCTCAGGGACAAAATTTATGGCTACCCCATATGCTGGGGGACAGGGAACAGTGGAAACGTTTCTCAGAGGGAAGAAAGAGTTTCTGAGGCTCCCAGCAAGACTGCGCCCCATTGCCATTTACAGGGCTGCAGACCAAGCTGAGCCGTCAGCCACCTGCACTTCTCCTCAGGAGCAGCAGTTCCTGCTCAGACCACCTACTTTGAAAACCAAAGCCAGTTAAGGCAGAATTTAACTGCTCGGGTTCAGACAGTGATGCAAACTGCCTGTTACCCAGGGAGTCCTAGCTGAAGTGCTTCTTTGGCTGGCTGTTCCTTCGACTTTGCCTGAAAAGTTCACAAGGTATCACTAAATGCAGTGTCTCATTGATTGTCTAAGTTGTCAGGTGGAATTTCACTAGGGAAATTTCATCGTGCAGTTCCCCTCACCTCCTTCTTTGATGACACATGGTCTAGGATGGACGCAAACAGAGCACATGCCAGGCACAGACCTTTGACTACAGAAGCTATTCCATGACCATTTGCAATGGATTTCATAAAACCAAAAGACAGGTTTCTGCACTGTAGTTGCCTTAAAGTGCAAGTGCACTGTCTCTGTTTTATTTGACTTGAATGTGAGAAAATGGTACACAAGAGAAAGTGTCACACTGTGCCCTTCACAGTCGCAGGGTATGCAGACTCCTGTGGCCTCCCCAAGCTCACCCTCTTCTCTGTTCTCCAGCCATCATCACTCAGATGGGACAGTTTTCTTCTTTTCTTTACTGCGAGTTCCTTAATAAACTAGATTAAGCCTTGGACTTAATCCCAGCACAGTAAGCACTGACTGAAGCAGTGAACAAAACCTTGAGGGAAAACCCCACAAGAACATTTTAGAATTAAAAGATCTAAGAGTAAACAAAAGTAAAACAAATAAAGTCTACAACACAAGTGTCCTTCTCTCCAGCTTATATTTTTTTAACTTGGGCTTGCAAAGAGAATCCTTGGACTTACTGCTTTGTCTCTTCCTTCTTGAGAAAGAGGTTTTAGCTCTTTAATTCTCTTCTGATCTCTTTATTTCAGGGATGTTCTACATGGACAAAACAACTCTACTGTTTCAGCCTGTGGTCAGGAAACATGCAGATGTTCTGAAATGACTCTCTGATTCTGTGTCAAGAGGTTTCTCATCTTGATCCATTATGTTACTTCCCAGACTGTTTTTCTAAACGTTGTCCACTAAGCAAGCTGAAAACATTCGCATAGAGGGCAATTCTTTATTACACAGAAACTGAGACTTTCTGTCAGGTCAGCTCCTGCTGTTGGTGTTGTTACACATAACAAGCCAGCTACAGTCTCATGGGGGAGTAAGTTAATGTGACCATCCCCGTTCCCACTTGCACATGTAGCAGCTCTGTGCATACCTCATTTAGCCTATGGGTTGATAGCCAAGGCCCTGATTAATCCCTCCGTATCTGCCATGACCACCAATGGGATAAAACCATTAATTCACAGAAAAAAACTTATCTACTGGGTTGGATACATATGGTCTGACAAGGGCTGAAACTGCAGAGAGAGGGATGGATTGTTGCTTGGCTGAGTTCTGTATCGTGCTCACTGCTGAGTAGCAGATCAGACTTTGTTCCTGTTGCATGACAAGGATGACCCAGACCTCTGACTCCTGTTGACTACTGTGCAAAGGAAGTGACATAACTGTCCCTGTAGGTCAATATTACACCTTTTCTACCCCAGCCAAGAGAGTCATAACTGATGTTACTCTACATTTTACCCTTTTGCTTAGAAATTACATTATCCTTAGTATCTTTTAACTCTTTTCTACTTACCAGTCTCTTCCAAAGAACTTTTGGTGTGACTACAGACAACTATATCTTGCAATGGGAAAAGCTGTGCTTTTCCATACATCAAAACCTGAATGAGGTCAAGGTATACTTCTAGCATATATGCACTAGAGAATACCAAATTGGGACACTATTGATGGAAGGATATCTTCAGCAGAATGGAGAAGTAGTTTTTAGTAAAGACATTATCTGTACACAACACAGCCTGCAAAGAGAAAACCAGAAGTGTTGCACATCTTAAGGCTGTTGTCTCTACTGAATAGCGCAGTTTACAGGGGGAATGGATTGCTATTATTACAGGGGGATTGGATGCTATAATGACATTTGGTGCTTAGCCAGTAACAGCACTTTACCGTGCGTTGTTCTTAAAATATGTTATAAGGAAGGTAACATAGACTGTGTGGTGGGTGTGTGAAGAATATATCCTTCATTATTCCCATGCAAGCACACTATAGCCAGGTACTATATCTTAAGGCAAACTTGTTTGGTGAGTTCCAGTTACATTTCCAGTTGAAATGACTTTTGAAATGTGATTGTAACTAAATCCCTTAAAGGCTTATGGAAAAGGCATACCCTCTTCTACA
Source organism: Pterocles orientalis (assembly GCA_011057875.1). NCBI lineage: Eukaryota > Metazoa > Chordata > Aves > Pterocliformes > Pteroclidae > Pterocles > Pterocles orientalis. The sequence goes on along the minus strand of WKFP01013984.1, from coordinate 659,198 downwards.
ATATCTGTGGACCCTAAAACTGTGCAATATACTGAGAGACTATGGAGCCTTTGTTTGATTATACAAGTAATTAAATTTAAAATTTTATTAAACTTGTTAATAAAGACATAAAACATAGAGATTCATACTTTGCTTTGATTTGTTGTGAACTTTCACTAAATCCACAATTTCCTGGCACATGAATATTTTGTATTTAAGGCTCCTCTGGTTTAACCATGTAAATTCAAAATAGTGACATCACTTCAAAGGGGGCAGAGAAGGAAATCAATTGGTCTGCATCAAAACAACTCTTTCTGAAGGCATACAGTGCATCCTACATAAAGCAGCTGTGTGAAGTTAAGGTCAGTGCCTGCAGGCACTGGTCAGCTTCAGGGTGAAGAGCAGTACCCAGCAGACCTGCAAAGGGCTTCACCTTGTTCTGATGAGAGATCAAAAGACTTTCTCTGTCCTACCAGAGACAGCTGTGAGTTCAATTCTGGAATTATTATGATCTGTTTCAAAGTTGAAGGTGGGTCAGAGAGGGGGATATCTATGACAGATGGCCTCCTCAAAGACAGGCCAGAGGGATCTCCCAGTCCTTTGGCTTCTGAAGGAGCCAGAGAGGCATACTGGATCCAGGAAACATCTCACAGTCACTTTTCTTACCTTATCCTTTCAGGCTTTGGGCTGTAATTCCCAGGGGGCTCAGGTCTTTCTTTTAAATTTATGTAGGCTTCTAAAATATGACCAAAACTAGAAGCCAAGTTAAGCTCTTTTTGTGTGATCTTTCTCGTTCATGTAGAGGAAAGACTGAGATTTCAAATCCTGAGTCCCTTTCTCTCTGTCCTTCCCCAGAAAAAAATATGTGAAAAGGGCCAGAATTAATACAGCAACTCTTCTGTTCCCGTGACACCAACAGTAAGAAAAAAACCAGCTCCAAAACAAACGAACAGTTATGTTGAAGGTCATACAACTTTTCTTTGTCGTGAGGCCCTTGATACGACTGGCTTCATAGGGGTTAATTTGCGGAGGTTTGCTGTAAGCACACATTTTAGGGAAGACACGTAAAAGATTTTCTTCTCGTTTCAAATGTGAACTATAATATACTCACACTTGTGCTGCTAAAAGCACAGATCATAAAACACAGGTGCTACAAGGTGGCCTCACTGACTCTGCTGTTATAAAGCTTTCTCAGCTCATTTTTAAACATTTACATTTGTTCATCAGACATTATATATATACCTTTTGCTATATCATACACCCGGTCAAAAATTGTATTCTTAGGACAAGGCAAAGAAGGAAAACTTCATAAAGCTGCTCAGCCTCACAACCGTAACTTGAAGCAATTTTGGCCTTTCATGGGAGGAGAAAAAGAGAGGAAGAAGGGTATATGTATATTCATTATGGCCCTTAAAGTTTGCAGAAACACAGGTTCCCAAGAGTCATCTCAATAATGGTTTTATTCAAATATTTATATTGCTATAACTTAATATGTTTAATGACTTTCCCCATTAAGGTTTTTGTGGTTTAGCAAGGAAAATCCAAATATTCTTGATGATGATTGGTGAGTTAAAATCTCTTGTAGCAACATAGTATATAAAATCCTCTCCAAGTAACTGCCTTTTTCACACATCTGGAAAGACTCCATTTTTTTTATCTGCCAGAACCTTACAAGGGCAGCTTATTGCATAAATAAACAGAAGAATATATGTAGTCATAGAATGACTGAATTGAGTATAATCTTACAAAAACAAACCCTGTCTCAGTATTCCTTTGTTTGTTGCCTTTTGGCACTGTTATTGACTCTCCTGTGTGTACTGTGTAATCATCGCTGCCCCCACTTTCTCCCTCTTGTGAAACACATCCAGGTGGTCAGCAACAACAAGGCCAAGGCTTGCCTAGCAGTGCGACCATCTGGAGTGAACGCATCCTGGAAATGGGATCTCTGGTTCTCATATGCTTTCCAAGTGGGTAAGAGCACCACCACCGTTCAAGATGTCACAGATATTGAATGAAACAAATCTTGCCTGCTGGAGCACAGGTTATTTCCTCTGAGCAACTCTACAAAGACATTAAAGGACCTGTGTTTCCTTCATGGCCATGGCCACAACAAGAAGCACTTTCTACCGGGTCACTGTTACTGTCATTTGAAAGGAAAAAGTTTGTGAGTGATCACAGGGTAGGAAATGGTCCCAGAAACCAGAGAAAATTCACTCTTATGTGAATTAAAAGCATTTTCTAATCTCTTGCAGATGCATCTATGAAAGCTTCTTGTCACTGAGAGAAAATACTGTCACTTTGTTCTGGTCCAAGAGGCACCCCATAGGGTGACTACTTCCTGCTCAGTCCTTTGATAGCAAGGGAATCACACTGCTGCCACACATGAAGCTCAGCTATAAAGGTCTATTTCATATACTCATTGGTGAAACACTACCCTTCTGGGCCAGGACTGAGTTACAAAACCTGGCACCTTGCGGCAGTGAAAAGTTTGGAGCGCCCTGCGAGCATGGGATGCACTCCCGTATGTAGAGGGGAAATGGTGTTATAACTATGGCAGCAGGGACACTTTAGTTTCCACGTGTATTTGTCATTTCAACAATTACATGTAATAGTGCAAAGCAGAAAATAAAAGAAAGGCATTTAATGTTTTTGCTTCAAGCTGTTTTGCTTAACCTGGTCCTAGAAGCAATAAAAGCGTACTTACACAAAAAAACTCATTAGTCTAGTCAGATGGCATTTACCGAAAACACACTTTCATTTCTGGCTGTTAGATACTTTTTTTTCTGAGTCATGGTTTCTGAGATACAGCTCTATCTGTTTACCTTGTTACAACAAATATCAGCTACAGAGATAAATCTTTATCTCCTACATTTTTTTGAAGCTCAGGAAAGGGAGGAAATGACTTGCCAGGAATGCTTTTGGCATAGAGCTCATAATTGAGGAACATGTCTGTGATGCTGCCACTCAAAGTGAATGTAAGGAAGGGAGGATGTCCCTGAAGTTCAGTCCTGTCTATATGTTATTCATGTGCTGGTGTCCTGGTTTCAGCTGAGACAGAGTTAACTTTCTTTATAGTAGCTAGTGTGAGGCTGTGCTGCTGATAACATGCTGATGTTTATAGTTGCTGCCAGGACAGAAAAGGCCTTTTCAGCTACTCTGCTGCCATGCCAGTGTCTGCAGGTACGGGAGAACCTGGGAGGGAGCACAGCCCCAATTACTAACCTAGGATTCAACCTTAGGTTTAGGGTTGAGACCCAAATTGGCCAATGGTCTATTCCACATCATGCATGTCATGCCCAGTATATAGGTGAGGCTCTGTCCGGAAGAGCTCTCTCTTTCTGGGTCAACTATCTGCAGGTGGTCCCTTGCTCTGGGTTGTCTCCCTGTGGGTCACCCCTCTCTCAGGGTTGTCTTGGTCTCTCGGACACTCGGGCTCTTATCTGCATTCCAGGATTGTGGTTTTGGGACTCTCCCTGCTCCGGGATCATTGGCCAGAAACAAGTTGAGCCTTGGTCATCAGGTGGTGAGCAGTATCACTGTGTTTCACTCATTTGTATATATTGCTGTTATTATAATTATTATTTTGAATATTGTTGTAGTTTAGCTATTTGTTTTTATCTCAACCCATGAGCCTCTTTTCCCTTTACTCCTTTAATTCTCTCCCCCATCCCTGGGAGGCAGGGAGGGAGGAGTGTGAGCGAGCGGTTGTTGTAATTCAGCTACCAGCCACAGTCAAAACTGCAACAGTTCACTGAAGGAGTTAAGTTTCCATGGGTAAATGAAGTTCAGTACAAACTCTGGAAATCCAAAACTCAAAGTAAAGTTTCAGTTTGGCGTCACCTTATATACGGGTTCCGTGTTCCACCAGGCAGAGCAGTTTGGAAATCAAAGACCTCAGGCTGCAACTGCCCAAAACATAAGGGTCCTCATGTGGGATGATGTGGTTCTCACTCTGCTTCTACCCTGGGTCCAACAAAGGAGAGAGACTGTATCAGGATGCTGCATCTGGGACATCTGTCTGCATGGCTCCACGGCTTCTCTGGTACCATAGGACTTGGCAATGATGAGCGGCTGAGGCAGTGTGGGGGCAGTCACCATGGGCAGCAGAGTGAGGGGAAGCAGAAGAGAAGTAATTCTGCTTTATGGGAGGGCTGAGCTACCCCCACCATCAGCTAGAAACATGGGAATCAATTGGGAGAATCTCGAAACCAGACAGACAGTGCTGGGACAGGCATGCAAGATAACCAAGGAGCAAGACGTAGACCTGTGCAACTCCAAATGCCACCAACAGATGCCCAGCTGGAAACAAACCGTAGACCGCTGAGTGCATACACCAAGGGACAGGAACTGGGAAAGAGTGCCTGGCAGTGCTTACGGGAACCAGCTGGGAGCCCCGAGTCACGGGACACCCGGAAATGTAACACATTGCTTTGCTCGCCATTAGCAAGTTAAACCTGTTCCAAAGCAGCAAACACTCGCATATGTCGAACTCAGTTTTCCACATATATCCAGCTGAGTACTCAAAAGACATCATTTAGAGGAGAAGCCAGTGAGTGCTTTTGCTGGGATCCTTCAGACGCCATCGCTTACATGCATTCATCTTGCTAACCCAGCTCTCTGTTTCTCCAAGTCATGTGCTGCAAACATTCCCTGCACACACGTACCCTTATCAACCTTGTCATCACAATTTGTCACACATCTCATTTTATGTTTGGTGATATACTGGAATATTATAACCTCCACATATTGCTGTAGGCTGTGAGGCTGGAGTAAAGCATGAATGGAGGTGGGGACAAAAAAAGAAGGAAATTGCAGACATTAGTGACGACTAAATTTTCTCTGGAGATTTGACACTTCCTGTAGAAACAAGTCAGTGCCATGGCAATGATGAAGTATGGTGGAGACACACTCAAGTTAACTTTAAAGCTACCATCAGCACCCTCAAAACCATGGGAACTGGGTCTGGCTACTAAACCACCGGAGCAGTGCAGTGAATGCTCAGCCTGAACCACTATGAAGAGACAGCTACCAACATCTGGACTAGCGAGTCTAATGTTAGCATGGCCACATCACCCTGCAACATAACCGAAGGGAGTGTGTGGACACATCTAAAATGGAAGATGCATCTTTGCTGCCTCTTCTTTTGGATCCTCACCTGTCACGTGCTTGTACTTTCTCTTTGGTGCAGTAAGTCCAAAGTGTACAAGAAAGGAGATGCAGTTTGATTATTTTGTTGGTTTTTATGCCTCATCAGATATTTTGCAAAAGCTGTTTAGAAACATATTTCCTTCTTTTAATGTCAAGTCATTCCCTCAAAAAGGTAAAAAAGACAATCTGTAAAGAATTTAGCCAAATTTTGCAGACAACAGGAGATTTCACAAAATGTTATACTCGGATTTATGTAAAATGTTATACTGGTTTCAGTCCCAGAGCATTCATGCAATCTTCTTTTGTAATTTTACTGATCTAATACCTGTTAGTTTTGGCTTGGAAAAAAGCCAGTCTTGAAAAACAAAATTAACAAAAGCAGAACAGTGAGAGTAGCACAATTACCATTTTACAAGCAATATTGTTATTTGAAATTACTTTGCCTGAAATCAGAAGACAACTAATTTTCAGCTGAAGTTGGAATATTTAAAAAAAATATTAGCTGTATATTTTGGGTCACTAGAAGAGCTTGGCTTTGAGAAAACAAGGATAATTCAGTCCAGACTTTATGTCCACTACTAAGCTGACATTTACCTCAGTTCTATTTAATTTCTAAAGTGAACTCCAGAAAAATAATCAAATGAAAAATAGAATTTGGAGTTAAGCATTTCATTTTCCCTCATTTCTCAAGAAATACAGGTTAACCTGAAGTACTTTTCAACCACACTGAAAAAAATCTTTATGGCACTGGTTATAACCATAATGCAAAAGGCAAAACAACTCACAATCACACAAATATGGGGTTCAAGATAATTACCAAGACTGTGGAGGGGGTGTTAAAATCCAGAAAGTGCTCTGTTGCGAACAGCTGTGACAGAACTGGTCTTTTAGCAGCATACTTATGATAATCTTTCTCCTCTAATAGCCACTTTGACTGGATGAAATAAGCTGTCAGTAAGAGCACGATTTTTCATGGCAGAAACATGATGACTTTTGCTAAAACAGCTCTGTACTAAGCACAAAGAGAAACCTCAGCGTAAGCCTTGCTTACGGCAAACTGCCCGTAGCTTTATGTCAGCAAAACATGTGAACAAAAAACAAGTCATGCTAGGTAACTCAACCAAGTGGTCTCTCCTGATTTTGTTACCCAAACAAAACCCAAAACAATTCCTCCATCCTCCTCCCCTTCCCCTTCCCTCCTACGTTAAAGAGAAGCGGCAGCCTGCTGAGGCTATAACAACTCCCAGTCTTTTCATAGCCCCACTCCCCAAGGACCAGCAGAGCAGCCTGCTCCCCACTAACCTCCTTCCAAAAAACGCCCCCACCCCTTGCAAGTGAGTCATTTGTATAGGGCTCCCCAGGGTGCTCCCAGCTGCTTTCGGCCAGAAACCCCCCTCCGCTACCCTGGGCTCTCCACCTGTGAAGAGATGGCCCGTGGGAGACCGGAGCAGCTTTCGGTTACCTCCCTGCCTGCCAGATGCAGGGTGGGGTCTTTGCAGCCCTCACACTCCAATATCGCATGATGTCAAAAACTCTTTTTTTTTTTTTTTAAGCTAAAAAAGAGAAATAAAAATTCCTCTGTATTTACATTTTGGTAACTTTAAATCCCCCTCCCCAGCCTTTGCACTTTGTATCCAACTGCTGTAGTTTTCTCACTCGCTGGGGCTGGTTGGAAAATCTTTCATGCTACAACTTTTTTTTTTTTTAATTGGAAAATGCATTTCTCTTGAAATCAAAATGTCGTTTACGAAATAATTACAGCTATGTTTGAATCACCTTTTGAAAGTCGATGAGGAATAAATGGTCTGACACAGCTGAAATCTCTGTCCCATTTCAACATTTTTTATGATGAGCCTTTCGAGTTTTCAGTTGAAAATAAGCTTGAGTTTCTGCCATTTTTTTCTTTTATATGTTATATCCTTCTACCAAAAAAATCCCAGATCAAAATGAAACACTTTGTTCAATCCAACAATATTTATATCCAATTTCTTTTAAAGGGAGTTTAAAAATTTGGTGGTTCTTTTTCTGAATTGACAACAAATCCTATTACAAAGGTAAAAAATGCATATTATGGCCATATGCCTGTGTGACGAGAGTACTTAGACAATGCCCATTTTTTAAAAATCCAATGTCTACTTGTGGAAAACCAGCTGCTATTACCTCTTTGTGACTGTAACTACCTGAGCAGCACAGGAGTTTGAAGACACAACCTGCAGTTTTTGCTTTGCATCCATTCCCCATCAATGCTAATGTCCAGTATTTAGTGCTTTGCAACACTCGACATTACAGCATTTAATCTTCAGACCCTGGCCCTAAGTCCACCAGCCTGAGATTGATGTTCATATACTGAGCAAAGAGACTCGAATTGACAAGTAATAGTGAAGGAGCAGAATGCTGCCCAAAAGCAGTGCTTTGAGGAAATTTATCTAATAGAAACATCAGAGGACAAGGGGATTTCTTAAAGTCCCCCTCTGCTGTGCAGTACCTTTGGATAGCTACTTGCCCCTAGAGGACGTTACCTTCCTTGGAGGACTTGTGCCCTTAAACTCTGCTGAGAAAGGAGGAAATTATATGCCATCTTTCAGAAAGCACACCTGGTTAGGGGCAATGTTACATTTTCCAGTTTTGTTTTCTGTCCTCACTGGTCTGGCTTCATTTGGGTCAAAGGCTTACTGGTCTTCCTGCTGCTGGCGTGGAACTCAGCAGAAAATCTGTAAAGTGCTCTGCCAAAATCAATGGCAGCGTGATTACACACTGAAACTGATCTGGAGTCAGATGGAGTTGGGGAGTGCTTGCACTGCATGGGTCCTGTGGCAAAGATGGGGAAACCACAAATGCCAGTAAATTTGTATCTAAATTATCCTTTGGAACTCATCCGTAAAGACTCTCTGACACACAAGCTGGTGCTTCCCCACAGATCTTACCAAACCCTACTTTGCGAACTCTACTGCACAAAAAAAAGGTGGGAAGTTTGTTATACACTTTTTTTTTTAAGAGGATGAGAGTGTTTAGAATTTAAACCTAAATGTTTTCACGCAAAGATATGCCTGGGAGCTTTTGAATGGCCTTAGAAGTCAATTTCATTAAAGTTCTAGCACAGCTGGAGGAATAATATCTCTGACTGCAGAGCAGAACTAAATCATCAATTTTGCTTCACAAAGCTGCTTTTTACTATGCAACAAAAGCAGGAAAAACCCTCGAAGAGCTCCCTGAGCGGGAAGCCATCCTGAGAGAGAGAGATGTTGTGACTCATCTCCATGGCAACTGGGAGTGATGACGCAAGCGGCCCCTCTGGATTATTCTTGTTTAGCAACAAGCGTACAATACATAAATACATGTTTGGTGACTAGAGTATTGCAAAGACAATGATGGATTGTCCACAGATTCTTATTCATCAGACTAGCCAGTAAACCTGGTGGGTGACAGAGATTATCAGAAACCACTGTGGCTAATAACATGAGCTGTTGATTTGCTGGTTTAATTTTTCTTTTAATATGAAGATAAACAGAAGGAAGATACCATACCCATAAATGGGTCTGTTCTAGAAGAATTAAGAGGCTACTTTTATTGTTATTTATTTTTTAGGAGGCAGCCTACATTGACAAGTGTGAAAATCTCTGCCTATGCAGTGACCCCATCCTGGGCTGTGACAGAGATGTGAAGTGGGACCTCCAGCTCCAGAACAGTGGATTGTCTGCCACCAGCTGTCAGCAGAAGGCAGTAACTGTTTGGTTTGAACCACTGGGATATTTCAGACGTCTGGGCAAATCTGTATGCACATAGTTAAGTCCCAGTGCACACTCAGGCAAGAACAGTCTTTTCACAAGTGATTCTAGTCATTCTACTTCTTTATTGATTATGGAAAATGTGTATTTATGACAATAATGAGTTTTTATAGATACCTGCCTAGGCGAAGAAAAATTAATGTCCCTACTATGTAGCACTTAAAAATATTTTTTACTTCTCTCCCTGAAAAAGGGATTATTTCCTATCTTAAATAGACCCATGTCCCTATTTCAAGCATCCCAACCGTGTTTCTGGAATATGTCATCAATTTAACCCATAGCACTTTTCCATGTGCCCAAGGCTGCTAGGAATGTCAATATTCTTCAGAGTACCCTTGCCAAGCTACGTGCACACCTTCACCCGGCTGGCAAATCACACATCTTGGAGCACGTCTGGTCTGTAATTAAGTCATAAGAGCCAGTAATGCTGCAATGGCTGCTGTCAAGGGAGGGTCCCCTTCCACTCAAGTAGCTGTCGCTGTCTAATTCATACCTATGACCAAAGCTGAAGTCTGTGAGATCAGACTCAGATGCCCAAGATGAAATGTCTAAGCTGCTTTTGACTCTAGAGTCAGGAAATATGCCTAGATGAACAAACATTATGACATTTTTTTTGTTACAGTGACAGTGAAGTTTTTATTTACTAACAAAAATATTTTAAAACTGTTTTTGCCATATCCGCTCTTTGCAATCATTCAGACTTTCTCCCTTCCCCTTCATGGAGGGAGGGAAGCCCCTCGACAGCAACTGGTATAGTTGGTTCCAGGTAATAGCACAAAATAGTCCAATCCATTTCTAAATCATCTCGTGTGAGAAGGCAACTAGGAATGAGGAAATCAATTCTTTTCACTGAACTGTGCAAAGGATCAATAAGGAAATGCGTCTTCAGCAATATTAAAACTAGCTTATGATGGGAAGAGAGTGAGCAACAAGCAACCTACAACAACACAAGACAGCCTAACGTATATAAAGCCCTACTGAAACGTACACAGCTCTAAAACCTCCACCACAGCTAGAAGAAATGAAAGTCACCTCCAGACTGAAGGAAGCTCTTTCCAAATGAGAGCAATCTGGAAGCTCTCCAGGAGTGAGCAAGTATCTGGCTGCACAGCAATTTGGACAGCTTATTTCCCTGTTTGCCTGGCAGTTGGAGATGTAAGACATGCTTCATTAAGAAGGATCACTAGATAGGGATGTTCTTGGTTTTTTAAAACTGAGAATAAGCAGCATTCCTGTTACTTTAAAGTGAGTATCAGTTTTCTTTAGAATTTAGCAGAGGCCTGGTAACAATTACCATACTTTAATGATTATCAACAAAGGGAATATCTAAATCACAGTAAGATTTTTAAAAATAGTTGGTGTTTCTGGAAAACATACATTTTTGGTGCATGATTTGTATCAGTTCTCCAGGGCCTGATTTTCAAAGGTTCGAATGTTCAGTGCTTCCAGAAAATGAGATGTCTTAATAACTTGCATTCAAAACCTGCAGGCATTCAAAGGCATGAACTTGAAAAACTTGGCATTATATGGGTTATTTGTGCCTACTTATCCAATTAACTTTGCATTATGTGTAGAGCTACCAAATGGACTGTCAAAACCTGTGCCTGTGATCCTGCCACCATCCTCTTGACAATCTAGAACACTCAAATATCATGTCAGCTCCTCCCCTCAACAACATCAACAAACCATATACACACTGAAAAATTGCTGCTAAATTTACAAGGTGTTTTTTCCCCAAAACGTTAAGATTTTGTGTTGGACTAGAAGACCACCTGAGGTCCAATCCAATCCTAATCATGTGGGAGTTTTGTCCTTTTCCTTTTGTACTACTTTACCTGTTCCCGAAAGCTTCTTACGCCAGCTTCTTTCCAGATGGTGTAAGGGTGAGCTTACCAGGGTCCCATAGGCTCCAGATGGCTCTCAAGGCTTATATGAGTCTGAACAACTTTCTGCCTATAGAAGCAGTTTTCAGTCCTTATGCAGATAAAAATTTTGGTATCAGCTAGCCATCCCCACCAATGTCATCCTCATCTATTGGTGGCACTAATGTTACGTTTGAGTGCCTCAGCCAAGAGCCAAGATCCACTGATCTGAGCCCTGGACAGGGAGTGACCAAACAGGAAGCCCTCCTCAAGAAATTGCAAACTAAATGTAAGACCAGAGACAATAAGTGAATATAAACAATCATAAAGAAAGAGCGAGACAATATTGGTCAAATAGATAGGCAACACATTCACGACCTTAGGAGTCTAGCAGCTCAACCAGTGTGAAAGGGATTGATGAGTTTAATTTTCGGGAGCTTACAAGAGCTTCTCCTGAGACTGGAGGCAGCTTGGGTAAAAAACACTAAAGTGTCTGCTTGAAATTTCACAAACAAAAGGTGTGTTGTTCAGAGCTGGAAATGGATCCTCCTATAGTGAGCACCAGATGATAAGTAAAACGGCAGATGAGTTAGAGAAGGCTGGTTTGGAAAGACGGTATGTTGCTTACTTCAGGTCCCAGTTAATTTCCACAACTTCTCACTGATTTAGTTAGAATCCCACACTTGCCAATCAGACCCCACACCAGTGTTGTACTCAGATTGCCCTGCACTTGTCTGCTGTCCCCAGCTTCGCTCCTGCACCTCCAGTGTCATTCAGCTCTTTAACTTATGTTTCAGGCCTCAAGCACTCAGTGTTGGGGGCTGCTCTTCCCTGCCCCTCCTACTGCTCAGTTCTGTTTCCCCTGTGCACTAAGATTAGCACAATCTTTTTCTATACGTCTAACAGAAAACGCAAACTGAATAAATGAAGCTGTTGTCCTTCCACAGTGCTCAAGTACATTTGTCCACTGGGGGAATGCGCTGACGTCTTTGCAATTGTGTGATATAATATAGGTATTTTCAACTTAAATTAATGGTAATATTACCAGAAAATCTAAGCAAAAGCCTAACAGGCATATTTTTCACTTTTCATTATGAGGAACTTATATATTGATGGCTGAGGTAGGAAGACATTGAGACGATCGCTTTGGGGATCAGTTAACAGTAGTCAGGGAGGACAGATTTATAAGCAGAGGTCGTATCTTTTATTAAACCAAGAAGTATAGCTGCAAAAAAGCAGACAAGCTTTCACTGCTTTCAGGTCTCAAATGAGAAGAGTGATCATCCAAACTCAATCCAGGTTCATGATAACTACTCTGGGTTTGACTTCACTAGACCAGTTGAGAAAAAAAGGTGAGAAGAACCTGTGTGTCAGAGATGGGTAAGTGATTTCCTAGAAAAGCTAACATGAGGTTTGGAAAGTATGAGATAAAGAGAGACAAACAGACATTAATTAACAAGACCAACAGTGTTATCTAATAAAAAAAAACCTCACCAAATTCTGTCATTGTGCATTTGTATTTTCTACTGTTCTCAGAGCACTGCATCAGAAGCATATTGAAAAGAAAGACTTGTGGCAAGTGAAGGTACCTAAAGCAAATCTTCACTATTTTGAGGAACTGAGGGAAACTAATATCTCTGTGTCCACTAGAGCTCTCCCATATTCCAGATTTGCCAGGTGCATTTAACTCCTGACAATGAACACAAATGTACCTCAGAAAGGGCAAGGCTATGTGAGGAAAGATTGTTGAATATCAAAATTTGTTTTGTTTTCATTTTTACAAGATTTTTTTACTTTTACAAGATTTTTTTTACTTTATTTTTTACAAGAATTTTACACTTTTACAAGAACAGGGTCTTTGAAGATGATATTATGGAAGTCTAGAAAGCATCTGTCTCCAGCACCTAAGGAATCCAAATTCTTTCTGAGCATAGCTCTGGATTTATTACTATATTCACTTTGGAAAACTAGTCTTGGTGGATAGCTGGCCCCTGCCATTTTATGGCTCACTGGCTCTTTGACAGCTACTTCTGGGTGGCTGCAGGTTATGACACCAATGTTTCTTCAGTAACCATTTACCTGCTCCCTTGTGGATTCCCCTTCCTGAATTTACCTCTGACTTCACACGAAGGACTGGAAACCCAGCCTGTGTGAGTTTGTAAAGTCATGGGGGAAAGGAAAGTGACTGACTAACAAAAGATCCCAAACAGCTTCTAAGTCAGCTCTTTTTGTAAGGGTCATGTACCCTGAGTTTGTTTCAGGAACTTCTTTCAAAGACAAGAAATCCCTGACATGCTCATGTTGCCTATCTATATCTGATCTTTTTCCTGGGTTTTGCATGCAATACAATGTTGAGTGGAAACCAGGAATGTTAGTAACTTTTCTTCTTGTTAGTCTTTTTGAGGTAAACTAAGAAGGAATTGGTCATGCTTGGTGACTTTGCTCTGTTTACTCAGATTCAGAGGAAACAATTGCTGATAGATTTCTGCAGAAACATTGTGAAATATATTGACTGACAATTTGGGAAGAATTTACCACATTTCAAAAATAAAGAAGCCAACAAAGTTAATTTATGGCTTCAGCCTAGATAAATGTTTCCTGTAAAACGTTAATCTAGGAACCCTTAAAATTATATTGCATATAATTTATATATTACTAGCATTAAATATTCTCACTTTTTGTTACAGTAGGAGGTGTTTTGACACATCAGAAAAAAGGGTCCATACCCAAAGAGGCATCTCTCTGGGCTGGTGAGAGGCGAGATTTTTTGTGTGGTGAAAATGTCATCAATTTAACCTATAGCACCTAACACCTGACTTTTTTATTTAGCATCTTTCACCAAATGAACTCAAAGAATATTACACTGTGGAAAAGAAACTGAGAAATGTCTTTAAAAGACTTTGTGCCCTGCTTTGCTGAAGAAAACTCATGTAATGGAGACAAGTGTCCAGTCTACAGTCCTCTCCCCCAGGATGGATGCCCAGATCCCTGAGGTGCACCAGTGATTCCAGCTGGACTTTGCACAGGATTAATATCTCTAGGAAGAAGTATTTGCAGAAAAGGAGTTGGTTTTAACCCCACTGACAATTTGCCATTTCCATATTCCTTACTTTTTCCTGAACATCTACTTTCTACTGTTGCAAGTTGTGTTGGTAGAAGTAACAATTTATATTGTCACCAAATTACATTTGAAAAGAACTACAAAATCTCTAATTTGTTTACATTTCTTTCAGAAATCACAATTCCTTTATCAGGACAAGGAGGACAGTTGTAGCTGGTTTCCCACATCCGGGTCAGTGTCCAGTGCTACCTCCAATGTTACCACTGGACTACTGGCTAGTCCATAAGGTTGGAGAGTTTTTTGTCAGTGAACATGTCTTCAAAACTGGTCTGTGTCTGGGAATCATGTTTTTCTGATAAGAAAACTTACAAGTGAAGAAATCCTCATCAGACCTAAAACTGCAGTCAAAACGTCATATTGGAAAAAATTCATTGGCAATTTGGCTCTTCTTGCTTGGTCTCACTGTCTCAGGTTGATCAAAAACATGCAGCTCAGATCAGAAGAGTCCTGCCAGTGAAAATGTTGTCAACTGCAAGATTATTTTCACATTATGTATCTCAGTTCTCAAAAAAATACCATTAACCTCCATTAACCCTTTTTTTTTCAGTTATGTTTTAAGAAGAACTTTTTTTTCCACTACAGAGTGAAAAAGGTACATTCTTACTTGGCTAAGTCAATAAATCAGGATATTTGCCATGTTGGTTATTGTTCTTGCAGCAATGGAATTACATGATATCAAACACACACAGTTGTGCCAGCACTCTTTCATCTCAGCATACAAGCTTTTTGGGCTTTCATCCAATCAAAAAGCTAGAGAGATAATGAAAATGTAGGTCTTGGACGCTTTATGATTAATTGTAAAGAGGCCTAGAAATATTAGCTTAAAAAACAGCCTTTGTAAGGAATACATGTTATTAAAATATACTTGTCAATGCCCAGTTCTAATAATGAATGAATGAATAACAATTCTGTGATATATGAGGTGATGGCAAAAAAGGAATGATAAGAGGGATGTCATAGCTAAAGGATTAAATTAAGTTGTTTAAGGAGGGCTACGCCACATAGGGAGTCTCCCTAGATGCCCTGGCTGCAAAGGAGGACAGCTGTCATCATTCATACCTGTACTTTGCCTGACTCTGTTCCCATGCAGGCTTAAGCCCTCGCACATGTCTAGGATCCCTTCCAAAGTCCAGCAGAATGTCTCCAGCACCTAAGTATGGGCTTTGCCTTGTACAAAGCTCACTAACATGCTCTGAGATTTAATTTCACTTGTAAATTATGTATGACACTAGTGTACAGTTCAGGGAGTTGGAAAACTTTGGTTGGATTTTTTTTTCTTAACAATTTATGAGTCTTCAGTGTATTTAATTTAATTTCAGTGGATAACTAAACACCAGTTCTGCCCATCATCATCATGTTGGTTTTGGAAAAATAAGAAATTATTTGAAAAAAACATACTAATATGTGTTCTGTCAGAGTCTTACATGATCATGATATCAAAGCCATTAAACCTGTTTATTCTCTCAGCAATTAATATGCAAAAGCCTTAGCTACAGTGAATTGTACATCGCCATTGATTTTAATGGGAGCAACATTTGTTTTATATTCAAGGCTGGCTCTGGTTCTCCTCAAGCTCCTCCTTTTGTGTTGCAAATATCAGACAGACTAGGTTAGGACCGAACGTGTTGACATTCAGACATTAGTCAGTATTAGTCCAAAATATTTATTGGGAAATATTTCCAGTTAGCTAAAAATAAGAAGCATAGAAAGTGCAGTAGAAGATGAATAATCGTCTATATTTAAAAAGAGTATGGACAGATTTTCTGTATAATTTAAGACTTCTTAGTAAAAGTACTGTAACTTATGTTTGAGGTTTGTAGCTCCACTTAACAAGAAGAAGCAGTAAAGCTTCTTTCCATTGTGGCCTTATAAAAAATTATTACTCATTTTCATTGCATTGCCATTGATTAGTTTACATGCCACTTAAATTGAGGTTTTATGCTTTAAATCACAGTGTAAAGCCTGGTGCTCATTAAAAAGTACTTCTACCCCATTCACTGCAGTTGATTTCTAGTCTGATTGGTCTCAGCTCCAGTTTCTTATGTACTTTGCTCATTAGTTTCCCACAATGCAGGAAAAATTATTCCACTTTTTTTCTCCATGAGTATGCTATCTCAAGCTGCTCATATGGCTGGATCCCCATCTTCCTCTCCCATGTGCTCATATTCTGTCCCCATCCCTTGAAGTCCTCACCTTCTCAGTGCTGGTCCCACTGCCTGTGGGCCCACCCAGGGCCTTGAATTAGTGAAATGATCTGTGTTAAAAATAGATATTTTTTTTTTAAATTAGGTCTGAACAATTTAACTGATCTGATTTCCACTACATACAATGGTCCAACAGAAGAGGACAGGGAGTCAGGAGTTGGCTTTGCCAGTGAGTGGACAGTGCAAGTGTACCTCCAGCTAGGACTTCTGTGGTCACCAGGTTTTCAGTCCTGTTTCACTAAGGAAGAAAATTATGTCATCTGAAGTGCATTGGTTCCCTAAAACATTAATTGCTTAGCTTGATGTTAAATCACAGAATTCGGGGCTGCAAGAAACTCTTGCAGTATTCAGATGCAGTATTCAAATATTCCTGCTGAGTCTCTCACTGTCCCAATAAATTCATATTGTCTTGAGGAGATAAAGGGCTCAAATGGGCTATAGTGTCTAGAAAGGATCAGTCATCTGTACTGCATGCAGCACATTCTTGTCTGCGAACACGAATGGATGCTATCATTACATGCAACTGAAGTGGTACAAATGGATAGCAAAGAGTCTAACGGCTAATAGGGTTTGGTGCCACAACTAACCACCATTAAACTCACAAAGAACACAAAGAAATCTTGGTATTGTAATTTCTCTGGTAATTATTACTCCTTAAAAAATATTGCTACTGCTATGGCTGTGAAAACAGAAACTCTATTTCTTACCTTGTTACTGCAAAGCCAGAGGGATCTTTTCTTTCATGTTCCTCTGAATAAAAAAGAAAAATGTCATAAGTAAGACAAAAAGCTGTGGGTAAGTGAAGGGAAAAGGCTCAATGCATACTCGAACAGGGGTGGTTTGAGTACATCTGCCTGGACATTCACAGGGCAGTATGACTGTGCTAGTACAGCTAGTGATCCAACTGGATTATTAAGACTCAGTTATCAGCCTGAAGGGACCATGATCCACATCAAGGCACACAGCAGACTATATTTTTTTCAGTTCTTACAATTGTTCAACCTACTGCAAATCCTGCTGTGAACAAGTCCTTTTTTCTTACAAAAACTTTTTTTTTTCCTCACTTTCTTTTTGCAGGATTGCAGTGGCAACCTCTCCATACAATCCGTCACCACCACCACAGGACAGACAGTGTTATGATGCACTGCCTTGAAATATAGTGGTTGTGGGACTGGGAAGACATTTTCCTCTAGACAAAGGCATAAAAATAGTTTACACTGCAGTACACTAATAGATGGTTTAAAGGTGTATTTGATTGCTCTTATGGATTTGTTTTATACACATCACATGTGCACAAACCCTGTGTGTTGTAGGTTTAATATGTGTGTGTGTGTGGATAGGTTTCAGTAAAACAGATTTGCACAAAAATGCATGTACAAATGAAACATAAGTTGTCCATCTCTTTCGGTAATCTATGTTAGACCTTGAACATTACCATCTGTTCTGGAGAGAGAAAAAGAAGCTGTTCAGAGAAATAACTCGCCCTGGAAGAAAATCACCTGCTAACCCACTATTCATTAGAGGACGATTTATGCACAAAAGCCTGAGGGTTTTTAACCTTTCCAGAACTCTTGGATATGTTTGTTTTACAAACTCTTCTGGTGAAGAAAAAAAAAAAGCAAACCCAAACACTTCAGTTTTGTTCGTATGGTTTACCCTAACAGTGAGCCCATTTGCTGAGATTACATTTTTATTAAGATGATCTGGACACATCATATATAGTTTCCTATATTTTCTGTCATTGGAAAGGCAGCTGGTTTGCTTTGATCAAACCTCATCAGGATGGTCAGTGACTCCACCTATGCTAACAAATAAAGCAGTACCAGGCAATGTGCTGGTCACAGGAACTCGGCGGTCTCTATCGGCTGGGTTCTTCTCCCATACGATTCGCAGGCAGGATTTAGAGACCAGTGCAGGCCAAGGACATTTCCTTTTGGTGGAGGGAGTATGGACTCTTTGTTTCAAACTATAAGAGTACCTGGTGGCATTAATGCCACTAATGGGTCCTGGGCAGCTATAATTTACCACTGCAAATGCATTCAGATTATGCCCACTGATTCTCTGTATTTGTTTATGTCTTTGTTGGTTGTTTCTCAAGTTATAGGCTACAAACTTTCCGGGGCAAGGACTTTGTTCTCTTTGATTATGTAGCATACTAGGATCCTGGTCCATGATTGTGTCCTCTTCTGCAGTCCAAATAATAAATCATTTTAAAGCTAATTCAGAATAATGTTTTAGACAAGTGTATAATAATGATATAGAAAAGAGCTATCAAGAGGTAGAGAAGAAAGCAAACAGCTACTTTCTGCACTGTGGAAACCATTTATTTACTTACCCTTTTTCTCCATGGGCATATATGTTGGGCATAGAACAAGCAACCAAAGGAAGATATGAATGTATTTTTCATCTATTGCTGACATTCTGTGCAGCTGCTGTCATGTAAGACTCTTGATGCAGTCGTGAAGAAGTCCCTCCTTACACTGTGTGTTAAGAGGCTGGAATGAAGGGCTTGCTGCCATGAACTTTTCTATTGTTATTTTCCTTTTTTCCTCCTGACATTTCTAAACACAAACACTTGTAATCACGTTTAGAAGGGAACCCGATATTCATGCAAAGCAACAAGACAGCAGCAAGACAGATACATCTGGACAATTTGGTAGCCTCCCAAGCTTTGATTTAACTATTAAATGGTGACAGCATTTCTTTCCAGTCCATGTGGAAATCTTCAGTCTAGAACTCCAGAGAGCTGGTGTTGACTTTTTTGATGCATTCAGGGCACTCCCAAACATTACAGATGTACTGATGCACCAGTTGGAGTTCTGACGTTAATGAAAATGTGTAAATATTACCAAAAAAAAGTGATTTTCAAACTCACAAATAGGACCGATCCATTTGGGAATTGTATTTCTGCCGAAGGCAAAGAAGTTACACCCCAGAAGTAATTTATCATGAGAAAGTGACTTTGAAGCATACTACAATGTGTCTGAGAAAATACATTATTTCTTGAAAACATAGTAGGGAAAACCTCAACCATTTTGTCTCAGGGATAAAATGTATTGGCCAAGTCAACACATGAAGAAATCTAATTACATCACACATTATGTCAGTGAGGGCCCTGTGGTTCAAACATGCAACCTAATACCTTCAATGGGTAGGAAGACAACACTTTTCCATGGGATTTGAGTTGATGAAAACAGATAGTGGTACGATTTTTCTTCAGCTGGAACCCCAATCCTAATTAATTACTTAGGTTAATTCAACTACTTTTCACCGTGTGTGAATCAAACAACTGTGTCTTTGGCTGTCAGGCAACCCTAAAATCTAGTTTAGGGATTTTTTCTTTTCCCCTTTAACATCAGCCTTAGCTGGTTTTTTCTTTTCCCCTTTAACATCAGCCTTAGCTGGTTACATCTCAGAACAGTGCCTTTGAGATAAATTGGTACAAAACAAAAAAGAAAAACTCATAAGAGAAATTTCAGGTTTCATTTTCAGTCATAATATGAACATTTTCATTGACTTCAGTGGGCTTTGCCTGTCTGTAATAGCCAAGGATCTTCCTCTAAGACCAGCCTTCCCAGCATTGCCATGTGATCTGGAAGCATGATAACTTTTGTGACAGACACTGCTCCAGGCTTTCCCTTTTGTATTGTGTCACGGGTTTGATAAACCTGCTGCACTGTTCATGGATTTCTAAAGCTAAGAGTCTGGGCTTTTCTGAAAGTTATCCTACCCTCAGACACAAGTTATGTATCTGACATAAGGATTACTAGGTGACATTGCATGCAGTAAATCCAATTATAGCAGTAAATTCATTTATAAAAGAGACATCAGCTCCTAGAACCTTTTGATTATGTTCTGATGTTATAACAAATGTTTCCAGCCACCACAGGTAAAAGGCATAATAATTGTTTTACGTGGCATGTGTTTCCTGTATCTCAGCAAATCAGCAAACTCCAAGATCCATTACTCTGGGACACTTCAATAAAATTACTCCTTGAAAGGTAGGTGAATGTGACAGATAAAGATGACAGAGATTTTAGTTTGCCCATTCAACCAAAGCAAAAGATACTTAAGAGGGACCACAGCTTGGGAAATCACCCAGTATCTTCATGAATCTCCATAGCAAGGTATTCCAGGGACCATTATTAACCCAAATCAGGCACGTCTAAAGTGATTTGTTCAAATCTGGTCAAAGATTTTTAGACCGTTGCATAACTTTTGAGCGAGCTGCATAATTTTGATTTGACCTGATTTCCTGAAAGGCCGAAAAATAGCTTGCTTGCTGAAACTAGGTATTTAGCAGTGTATAACTTTTTTCCAATGAACTATTTTTGTGAGTGTAGTTTCAAAAAATATGTTAAAAAACCAATTTAAAACAGAAAGATGTGGACCATGAATATCTGTCCTGACCTTCTTCCCCATAACCTCTTAATCTCTAGTCTCCTGAGAATTTAAGGAAAATTCAGATGTGATTGTCTGTCTTGAACAGATATTGTGGTTCCTTTTTCATTTTCCACAACATCATGAGTTATGGATGGGGTGTCAATTAGAGCAGATTTTCTTGGCTACATTTGATGGCATTTTGGACATGCTTCCTCTTTTACTGGACTGGAAATAAGTATCTAAGGTGCTGAATGCTCCTTAGTGTCATTAGTAAAGAACTGTTTAAAAGAAAGTTGATTTTGCTTCCGTCTGTT
The DNA here is from genome assembly GCA_011057875.1 of Pterocles orientalis. Classification (NCBI taxonomy): domain Eukaryota; kingdom Metazoa; phylum Chordata; class Aves; order Pterocliformes; family Pteroclidae; genus Pterocles; species Pterocles orientalis. Next base: position 638,402 of record WKFP01013984.1, on the reverse strand, counting down.
GTTGACTGCACTGCTGATTATGGTTGCCTGCTGTCCTTCTCAGCCTAAAGGCTATGGTGGTGAGGAAGCGGAGTTCATTTACTTTATAACAAGCACAATAACATTCTCAAAGGGTATATTTTGAAAGAAAACAGGCCATTGTGAGATCAGATTAAAATAAGTAGGCTGTTCAGAGCCAGCATTTGCCTTTTTCGTTGTAATGAATATGCCAGCATCTAAACTGGAAAACACATGTGAGACCACAGCAATGGTAGGACAAACAGCTGCCTTGCTCAGGCTTGCAGGCAAATAATTAGCACGGGAAGTTTCATTTTGAGTTTTCATCTATTTATTGGAAAATACAGTAAAACAAGATGAATTACAGATTATATGCTTTGGCCAAAGTTTTCACATCTGCCTAGGAGATGCAGCTATTAAGTTCCTAAGCTTTAACAGAGATGTTGGTCCAACATCTTAGCACAACTTTGGAAATCTCAGTCAGGATATGTAAGGCAAATACACACAACACATAGAAGTCAAGAGAACTTCTTTTCCTACCACATCCTGAGAGTCTCATGTACAGACTAAGAGATCATTCTTTCCCCCCCTTTTCATCTCCCCTGTACTGTGGGTGACTGACATAGCTACTCGGTTCACCTTAGCAGGTTTCTCACATTGCGTGGGGATCAAGGTAATATCCTACCTTGTTTCCTACCAGAAACTTACACAGTTTGAATTATCATTGGAAATCTGTTGAGTACTTCTCGGAGCTAGAGCTTAAGTGTCTAAGTGCCTGGTAAAGTTATCAGAGATAAAGATGTGGCTACATCTAGCTGAGCTGCAGGAATCAACAGTGTGGAACTCCCAAATTTGAGTAGCTTAAGCATGGATTGTTTTAGTGTGAGCATTTTTGTTATATCAGAAAGGGGTTAAAACCAGGTCTGGTCTGTGAGACTGCTGTTCATTAAACTGTGCTCTGCCTAATTATGTGTCTGGTTTTAGAATCAGAGAATCATAGGATGGTTTGGGTTGGAAGGGACCTTAAAGATCATCTAGTTCAAAACCCCCTGCCATGGGCAGGGGCACCTCCCACTAGCCCAGATTGCTCAAAGCCTCGTCCAGCCTGTCCTTGAACACCTCCAGGGATGGGGCATCCACAGCTTCCCTGGGCAACCTGTTCCAGTGTCGAACCACTGGAAGCAGCTGCTGCAGAGGTCCCCACAGTCCCATGCAGATTAGTGAAGTCCACACTAAGCCTGGAGCTATCATAACTATGGTGGTCCACTTACCTGAATCTGTGGGATTAAAGAGCTACCTTGGGTACAAATAGTCACACCTCGCTTCACAGTGCAGACTGCTGCTGGTAAAGAAAATGGACATTTTAGAAATGAACTAACTCACTGGGTTGATGTTCTGGATCAGGCAGCAAGGAGTGGCAAAACTGGCCTTTCTCCACATCAGAAATGGGTAAGAGCTGGCTCTACCTCAACTGAGCCCCACCAGGCTGTCTCCTGTCTCTTGCCTCTGGCCATCTAAGTAAGGCCTTGGCCAGTGTCCAGTTGTTACCATCTTGCCTGAGCTCTTGTGTTCCTCCTTGTGGAAACCAAGCTGAAGGGGTGGAGGGCTGGGGCACACTTAGGTCATTTCCCCTCAGGGATCCCTGGGCGGTGGGGGCACGTAGCCAAGGTCCATCATTTTACATGGATCTGCTGTTTACAAGGGTTCACCCTGAACAACACCATGGCATTTGGGGCATGTCCACACTGCCTCAAGGCTAGCCTACCCTTCCATGTAGATAACATCATGGCAAGTCCGGCAGCTGAAGCACACCTTCCAGAGCATGCAGAGCCCCTGTGGCCAAGCACACCTGGTTAGTTAGCAAAGCATTTGTGGCCAACAGGCTGTCCACCAGCTTCCAGTGGGATGCCAATAAAAAAGCTATGTGTACTGAAGGCGGATAGGGACAAGCAACATTGTGCTTACTGCTACTTAGGATGGCAAAGCAGGAAATGATATGCGAAACAGCAGGACAGAATGGGTATGGAGGCTGAGTCTGCCCCTCCAGACAATCCTTCCTAAAAAACACAAAACTCATTGGCTGTTCTTTCCTCTGGTGTATGTCTTGCAGATGAATCCAACTCAACCTTTTGCAGTCACTCTTATTCCAGCAGGTCATGAACTCTGAACTCACTGCTAACATATGGATCCCCAGGGAAAAGCTCATTTGCAATTTGTTCGCACCTTAGTGTGAGGTTCATCTCGTTACCGGAGGATGTTTCTCTAGACATACAGGGAACACAGCACCAGCTCTTCTCAGAAAGAGCTGTACCACTAGTAAACTTAAAAATCAATCTAAGAGTATACTGAAAACGTATAAAGTAAGAAAATTACAAACTTAATTGCCAGAGGGAGATTTATGAGAGCTTAGAATTGTGGCTTTCTTTGGGAACTTATTCTCAGATCTACTCAAAGGCTAATTTTCTCACAGTTTTGAGAGTTTTTTTTACCTGAAACATTTGCTTAAGAAGTGGTGACACTCCTGACAGAAGGGTACTGAGTGATACTGAAGTGGTGCTGTCAGGTGTTTCTTTGTGAACCTACCTTGGCAAAACACTTATGGACATGCTTAATGTTACTGAGACTTAAGGATCTGACTGAAGTTCAGCTTTGTTGGTTAGGCATGACTGCAGAGTGACAATCGTGTTGGTAGTTTACTCACACTGATTGTTTGATATTGATACTATCAAAGAAGCTACTCTAAAAACCATCATATGCAGTCTTTTACTTCTTTGGTTCAATCTTTTTCTCTGTTGAGTCTTGTGAGTCTGTTTTGCTATTTCTGTTCCCTTTTGGTCCTAGAAAAGAAAATGGAGATCCTCATTGTTCTTGGCAATGTTTTTCATGTTTGTGTTTCAAGACTTCTGAAATCTCAGAGACTTGCCATCCCTGGAGAGAGAGCGTACCAGATGAGGTAAATCAGTAGCAGAAACACTACAGAGTTCTCTTGGAGACATTTTCTTGTTGTGCCTTCTCCCACGGTTGGCGTCAAAGTGATCACCAAAAGTGGGTGTAGGAAGACATTTATCATTAGTATTCATTACCTTCCCTGATAGGGCACTGGGACAGCAGTGGTAAGGTGGATCTAGCATACCGGTTTTCAGTCATTGAATGGATATGAACATTTTTTACATGTTTTTACCCCCTCTTTGCTTTTAACAAATAATGGTGTAACTCCTTTTTGACAGCAACAAAACAGAGTATCTACAGGCCCATTGGTTCTTTGGGTTTATGATGACTGATAAAACAGACTTGAAGTCAATGCTTTCATAGATGTTTTAAGTCTTATTAGTGAATGTTTGACTAGGCTCCTGTGGTAAAATGTGTTATGTGCAATTATCAATATTATTATTTTAGCACTGAGGCAAACTAACAGTAACTGTTTTTACACTGGTTTGCAAAGGTTTTAGTCAGACCTCTGCTAAGTGCATTTGAAAATTGCATTGTGTGTCTGTGCAGACTCCACATGCTGAAGAGCAGAAATGATTAGTATTTTATATAGATGGTAGATTTGTTTTAATTCTCAAAGAATTAAATATGAAACATTAAAAATTTTTCAGCTTGTTCAGTAGCTTTGATCAACATGAAAACCTCAACAACTTAAATTCTGGTCAAGCAGATGACTTCCTGTATTTAATATGAAACCATAACCAAAGTTTAGGTGAAGGCAATATAGATTTAATCTTGATTTCAATTTCAAGATACTCATGGACAACATGTTTGGATTTCCCTAGAATGCAAGAGAAACTGTTTTGTACTACGGATCACATGTTTTCATAACTCACAGGAGATTAACTGCATATAACTGTGTAAGTGGGGGATACAAAAGGCCGGAATCTTAGCTAGTCTCTCCGATGAATGACAAGGGAGAGAAAGTTCCTTAAATTCACCGTCCCCTCATTGTCATCACAGCACACACCAGAGTAACTGAAGGATTGGGATGTTGCTCCATTTCTCATGTGGAGAGCAGTGCTTTATGTCTGCAGAAGGTCGAGTAAGAGCTGAGATTTAGTTTCATTTTGGTCATGGCAATGAGAAAACTTCTTCCTTTTCTCTTAACAGTAAAAGCCTCCACATCTAATAAACACAAAAACTGTGTAACAGCAGGTCATTAAAATAAATCAGTCTTAAAAGGCAGAAGTCCCCCTGCTAGGAGGAGTTTTTGTCCCTCCACTCACACTAAGAAAGGGAAAACGCTGCAAACACCATGATGCACAATAAGGGCACAGCCTGTAGTTTCATGCAGAAGATATTTGTATGATAGAGTGACGGGTAACAGGGGAAAACAGCTACATGGACAGATGAAAAGGCAATGAGACGGACAGGCAGATAGCACTGTGGGAGCTACAAAACACTGCCCAAACTGGATTTATGGTGTTTCAACTAAGTGTAGAATTACTTGTGCAAATCAGCTGCATCTCCGGTGGAACACGTGGAGCTGCTGGTGTTGAAAGGGCTTCTGAACTTTAAGCACTTTAAACATTTTTCCAAACATCTTCCTGATGTCTGTGAATGACCCTTTCTTGTTTCCTCGTGTTAGCCCACAAACTACCGTTAACCCCACGACAGTGTCCAAACAAGAGGCATGCCAGGCGGCTCCAGGGGAACGACTTGCCACTACATTTATCACCATCTTTTCCATCTCTCAGGCTTTTGTGATCCTGACAGTTGTTTGGGCTCAATTTTCACTGGCCAGTTGGGATGAAACTGAGCCTGCCCTTCAGCTGAAAAACCCAGTGGCTGGGTGAGCCCAGAGGAATGGCCCTTTTCTCCCCTCCCTGTTTAAGCCTCTTGTGAGTAACTCCCTGCAGCTGTCCATAAACATTGCTTTCTGAATGGAGTGAGAGATGTCTGGGGCAGGCCCTGCTCTCACTGTTTCTCAAATGAAAACAAATACCACCATCAGCCGTTGTACAGAGGATTGCCACGTCTTGCCCCATAACTTCACAACCAACTCAGGCCATTTTTTTTTTCTGGAAAGACTTTTCTAGTATTAACTCCCTGGAACCCAAAGTATCCCAAAATGTTTAATTCACACCACACAACTCGAAAGCATGCTTGGCCAGTGAGCTGAATTGCATACACCTCATTGCCTCTGAAAAACCACACAATTAGTGGCACAGAGAGAAAGACACTTATTGAAAGTGCAAAGCAGAAAACTGCATATGCATGGAGGGAAGCAGCAAGCATGTCTTTGCAGTCAATGTGAATTTTTCCTTCTTGGAAGCTGTTGTCAACCAGAAGCTGTGTGTAGGCACGCACTCTGCACACACCTGTGCCAGCTGAGGAAGCAACCTCCTCTGCTTTTCCTTTTGTCTTGCTGGGGACCATGCCCACCCTGGACCACGGGGACTGGCTTGTGCCTCCTCAGCTTCTTCACATCCCCTTGGCCCGGCTTGTCCAGACAGCCAATAAGCTGCCCATGCACCTCCTGCCAGCTCTGTGGCATGGGGGGATCAAGCCCCTTTTCTCCTGCACCTTGGCCACGGGTGCTCTGTCTCTGTCCCACCACTGGTGGTCATTGTCCCTCCAACGTGTTGGCCCTAGAGCTCAGCCCGGTGTTTATTCATCCCGTGTGGCCACCCAGCCAGTCTAGTCTAAGGAATATTGATGGTAAGCCCTTTCTTACACAGCTTATTTTGACTTAAAAGGCCTGGTTTCAGCCTGTTGTCTTTCCCAGACAGAGGTTCTGAGGAGGCAGCAGCCTCACCCAAGGGCATGGTAACAAGCCGACAGGAGTGGGCTAGCTAGGGCAGTGTCCTCAGCTGGCACTGTCAGGGCTGTCCAAGGATGTCTAGCCAAAGCCATATTTTTCAGAGCCAAGTGTAGGATGTGAAAGCAAATTTCACTTGTTTTCAGATCTGTTTTTGCTTTCCCTTTGATCTTTCCAGCTCTACTGTCTTCTAGGCATTTGGGTTTGCTTGCCTGTTTGAAAACAGGATGAACTGGTTTAACAGTGGAAGATTCTATTTTTGCTTTCTTTTCCTTGTCTGAATTCTGTAAAACAGCGATCACACATGGTACAGGGACTGTTTCTGTCTGATACATAGATGAAGAATCTTCATTCCACCTTTTTTTAGTCAAATTTTTCAACATCCCTGATTGCTGAAAACTTTTCAGTAAGGACCTGAGATCTCCATCTGTCACAACACAGGAACAGAAACACTGGTCTAGGCTATCAAGGTCTACTGAGCCCACACCCATTGTGTCTTAACAATAACTCAGAAGAAATGCAGGTTAAAAGAATAAAGAAGAAAGTGAAGTATATAATGAGCTGCCTACCTCTAAAAAAGACACTTAGATACTCTGGCTTGTATTCCCCATTAGTGAAGCAGAGGAATCAAATAAAATTAGTCACAACTCTTTTTCAAGGCTGGGTTTTAAAATCTGCTTTCACTTCAGAATTCAAATAGAAGTAAAACTTTAAAGATGCTTTCACAAAGCAGAGTGCTGTCAGAACCTTGCTTTTCAGGTTACTAACACAAGCTTTTCTACAAACCCTGTGTTTTCTCTCCCTGCCAAAGACCCACAAAACTTTCTGAATAAAATGCATTTAGAACAAGTATTTGTAGCGTACCTTTCCATTTACCTGTGGGTCTTAGTGGGCAGTTGGGAGGATCAGTAGGTAGATCTCTATCAAGATTTCTTGCAGTGAACTCTTTTGTGTATTGGCCATCTCCCTACACAGATACACCAAATAAAGAAAAGTGGTTTCAGATCTTGATGAGATGACTTACATGTGGCTGTAACAAAAATAATTTTAAAACCCCAACAAATAAAGCAACAACCTGTGTGGAAGCAGATGACTAAAGTGGGATGGGTTCATTCTGAACTTAAAGTTATCACACAATGTGGCAGAGAAATCCAGAAACCTTTTGACTAAATCCCTGTAGGAGGCTGTAATTATCTCACCTTTTTGAAGCACTGGTTAACTGTGTTTTTAAGAGCTCTTAACTTCTCCACCTCAGTAATGTTATTGCCAACATTACTTTATTTTTTTCTTTGATGTGCATAACCTCCCAAGACTTTTTAAATGCCTGACTCACAAAACAAAACTATACAAACAGCCCCTGAAAAACTATCTTTTGATATCATGTGGCACAGGGACAGAACACCAGAAAGGTTGAAACTGTTACATCACAGCTTGAAACATGTTCCCAAAAAAGCTGATAGCTGTACTAGATAGTGGAAAGACCCTGTGATCTCAAGCAGACCTTGTTCATGGTTTGGTGTCTATGCCCATGTCCATGATACTGCTGCTCAAACTCAGGAACTGCAGAAAATTTTTTCTTGGCTCTTATATTCAGCTCACTTTAGTGCTGAGATCTGAAGTTGATTTAACTGAGAAACTTTTGTAAATTCTGCCATTACCATAATCTGAATGCAGCAGATACGCTGCATGGAAAAAGAAACAATTTTTTACCAAAGATTTACCAAAATAAACTTGTCCTCTCTAGCTTATATTTTCACAGGATGTCACCGGATATAAAGCTGTGATTAGGTAGATGACTTTAAGGATGAGATAATTTCTTGTTTTCTAAAGAGAGCCAAGAGTTGTCTTTGAACAAAAGCAAGTCAGTGTCCAATGAGCATCTCCTTGTCACTGTCTTTGTTATTCTCAGTGTGTAACAGTCACTTTGAAGGCTCATTTTACTACAAAGACACTTGTATGAAGAGTAGCCCACAGGACCCTGCAATGGTGATTAGTCTTTGTAAACTCCCGGATCCTTTGTACCAGACCTTCAGCATGACAGTTCAAATGGGTTAGGAGTTCACTCTCACTTAATTAATCCCAGATTTTGTTCTTACAGCACACATCATTGATGGCAGGACTCCCAAGCAGGACTGCATAGGTATGAAATCAGCTAACAATGGCTTTATTTTTCTTTGTGATTCTCTGTAAAGCAGGCCTTAATTTAGCAAAAAAAAAAACCCCAAAATAGGCAAAAATGACTGCAAACATACAGCTATCCTATTCAAAATCAATACCAAGATAAAAAATTTAATTTCAAACGCATGTTTTAATTGTTATTTACAAGACCCAGACTCACAGACTGTCAGAAAAAAATTAAATCTTTTTATTTTCCTTTAATATATACTAAGCAAGCATTGAGCTGATTTAAATGCTTTCCTCTTAAGCAATTCCCTATCTTGTCCCTCTATCAAGATTTTTTTGTTATTTTTATGCTGTTGGTGTTTCTTGTTTACTTGTGAGAAATTAATTTTATTGGGTGTAGTTAGAACCTCCAGCCTCACAGCTTGAAAGAACTCATGTTATGAATGTCTTTGCTTTTCAAACTGCTGCTCTCGAACACACATGCACATAATGCAGGCCTTTCTGCTAAGCTGAATTCTTATCTCCGAAAGCACAAAACACTGATGTGTTTTATCGTGGACGAAGGATTTTAAAAACCTACAAAGATGATAAAAAGATACAAATGAATAGGCATATATTTACCATACCGACATTTTGTCCCAATGTAAATATCACCAATACGTTTTCTTTACATCCATTCTTCAAAACTAATAGGGTTGGAAGTGTGATTTGAGTAGGGATGGAGTTCATAATATCTTTGGATATCTGTGTTGTAGCCATCTTCATCTGAGCTGGGAATTTGCTCATTTATTACAGTCAATAAAGACAAATAGGCCAGATTTCAAGCACACAACTTATCTCAGCCTGAGGTAGATGGCAAAAAAAACCCCAACAACAAAACAGAACAGAAGAAATGCTTTCTGCACAAGTCTATTTCTGTCCTTAAGGATTTTTTAGTGAGTAGCTCAGATACATATTTCTGCATTACAGGCATGTAGATCTAGGGCAAACAATTACCACCCTCGTCACTTACTTAGGTCCAATCAACATTTTATTTACTATGGCTGACATTAGAGTTGGGTATTATGGTCTTTCCGCACAGGATTTTAGGGAATCCACTTCCTTTACCAGTGCAGATAACTAGTACAAATACAGTCAGCCAATAGGCCTGTTATAGCAAAATGTCATTAAGATCCTGTAGGTGACTTATTAAGTTATTAGGTTTAGAAGATGTGATTGCCAAGACAATGTCCAGTATATCGAGAAACTGGCAAAAAGAACATTGATAGAGAGATCAAGTATTTGAGACCATCAATGTGCAGAGGACACAGCATTGCCTTCCTCATGTCTGTACCTCTTCCACTGCTGTTGTCTAGATCTTGGATGAGATCATCTTTTGGTAAAACAGAGCTTACCAAGGCTTAATCCAATCAAAGCGGAGGGTAGGCAGGTAGACAAGCAAAAATGCTTTGAAAAATTCTGCAGGCTTAGTACAAAATGCATTTAGATTAAAGGCGTAGAAAGAAAATTGCTTAATTTTGGGATTAATTTAAGAATGCTCATTAATTTCATGATGTTGTTAATACCATCATGCACAGCAACTCCAGGATCTGTCTAATTCTGGTGGACAACAAACTGACTGCAATTGTATATGCCTTTGCTGTCTGGTGTGTGTGTAATGTGACATCCCAGAACAGCTGAGCATTAAGGTATTAGGAGACAGGTAAATTCTGCAAATCCTGAATGTTGGAGATCTCTGCAGGAATGTAGGTCTTGATAAGAGAAGGGTCTAAATTCCTAAATTTCAACATACCCTAAAAATCTTTAAAAGTTGCAAAGGTACCTAGTTGGTGACCCCTTTCCTTCAGCACAAATGGTCTTTCTCTCTCTAGTAGAGCACTTTGGCCTCAGCTACGTTTTCATCTAAGAGACAGGAATACACTCCCCAAAGAAAGAAACATCTTCACAGAGTTTGCTGCATTTCCTCAACCTGCTGTCTAGAGAGGAACAATATATACAACGAGAAGAGCAAGTACGGTAGGTCTGCTGAAGCCAAAGGCTATGTACTGTCCTACCTGTTCTGAAGAATTAACAGTTGTGCATCATACTGTCAGTTGTGTCAATTCACATACAACTAGTGGATGCTTAGATACTAAGGCTACATCTCTAATAAAAATTAAATGTGGCCAGGACACTTGTCTGGCACCAAGGTCACCTGACATGGAGCACTGCCAAAATCAATACTGCTAAATTTTATTAAATACTACATCAGTGCAGTAAAATCTCTTGCTCTGCAAAACAGGGCAACTGCCTATTTGGAATGGCTCCTGCCATGTGCTAATCTCAGAACCATGCCTGGGAACAATTTGAGAAACTGCTGACATGGGCCAAAAATATGCCAGAAACTTCTCCAATAATTTTAAACTATAGAAGTGTGACTTGCAGGGCCTGGGGATATTCCTTCACACTGTTAAATTTATGGTATAAATGTAGCCTGTAGAGATGAAGGTAATATAAGGACCTACAGAAGCTGGGATAACTGATCTGTACTGGGAATCTGGACCACTCAACCTGGTGAGTCAATTCACCCAATTGTTTGCAATCCTACATTAAGTCTATGTCTTATTAAGTATGTTGTCCTAGAAAACATCTTACTTGGTGAAGCATTAATTTATTATTTCCCAATTATTCTCTGGTTAATTTTAAAGTGAACTTTCCTTAGGCTAAAGGAGAGAAATATTGTCTTTATAAATCGGGGATTAACAGACAACACAAGAGTATACCAGAGCACTGGGAGCAGGGATTATCTTCACTGAAGTTAGATGCAATTACACACGTTAGGACCGGTGAGCTGAGACATTCTATTTACACATTTGAACTATGCTTGAAAGTTTACTTTTTAATTTAAAGCCTTTATGTAAACTTCTTTCCTGCATGTTATTGCAGCCTCACTTTGCCTGCATGTGTTTTTACACTGCTCTTTGGGGGAGAAAATATGGAAAAATTAGTATTCTTACAGGTTCATTTTTTTATTTTTATTTAGTCTTTGCACCACAATATGTACTCTCATTCTCTTAAGCGTGAGACGTAAAAATTCTTTATGAGCTTACTATATTTAAAGGAGAAAGGAAAAAGCATTAAAAGAGGCAAATACTGTATTTCATCTGGCCATGTGTTGCAGATCAAAAAAAGACTGAGTTAAACCCTCTAAAGTTAAACCTTTACATCTTCAAACAAAACCAGAATTTTCCTTCTGACTCTATTACATTGTTCGCCATGTAATGTTATCACTAATAATCATTGCATGTTAGCAAAAGGGGCCAGGAGTGGTTCAAGCAACAGACACTTTTGTGGTTTCTGTTGTTAACAATCTGTCAAAGTCACAACTCTCGAAACGGTGCAAAGTAAGAAAGAGAGAGAGAGAAAGGGAGAAAGAAAGGAAGGAGCAAAGGAAGGAAGGAAGGTTGGTTGATTTAACAGAGGCACAAATTAAAAGCAGCAAAAAAAGAATGAAAAGAGACTAGGGCTCAGGGTGGAGAGATGAAAGTAAAAGAAAAGACAAACATACACAGCTAAGGCCAGAGTGCAAGTCCTTTCAAGTCCTCATTAACCCTGTAGTAAAGAGGTTCCTTGTGAACATTTAGCCTTTTCATTGAGCTCTGCTTTTTCATTGACAAATGTCAGCTGTGAAACACGTTTGGATGCAGCAGTAACCCTCTAAAACCTCTTTCATGGAGTGCAAGCCAAATCTGCCACTATGCTTTAGCTCCATGAGCAGAGGCACTAATGTGAACACTATATTAGACTGGTGTGTGGATGTGAAAATCACACCCATGTCTTTGTGAGCAGCCGTACAAGAACTGGGAAACTAAGATTTCCCCAATTACAACCTGAGCACCAAAGTCACCAGGTCAATGTAATTGTGAGAGTGAAGGATGTACGCTCACTCATGACTTATTGCTTTGAAAACCTCCCGGGAGAACATGACCCCCTCATTCATCTTTGAGGGCTTCAGGAGCAGCTGTCACAAAGAAGGACGATGGCACTGTGGCTCAGGACAGCTTTTCTCTTGCAAACACAGGGTCAGCGTCCAGGCCCTCTCACCAAGTGCTTAAGCATGTGCTTAACTTTTAAATTTGTGAGTAATCCCGTTAATTTCAGTTTAGCTACTCACAGGTCTGAAGCTCAACAGAGGACTGGGATTTTTTGAAAGCCTTGAAACACAGAGTCTGAAGCCTTTTGAATTTAAAAATCCCTTTGCAGGGAAGAGTTTCAAAAACTCTGCAGATAGGTTTGATATAGGGTGTTATATGATTTAGGAAGGACAGACCCAGAGTGATATTTACAAGAAACTCACAAGAAGTTTTTGTTTACTGGAAGTTCTTTCCTTGCCAATGGTAGTTAGTTTGTTCTTTCTTCATTTATCCATGCTAAAGGAAAAAAAAAAAAAAGCCAATTATTTAGGAAGGTCAAATGTGTCCCAGCCTAAACTGTGAATTACTTAAATAACAGGACATGTCACAAAACTGACATCAGTGCTTCTCCTCAGTCCCACCCCATGATAATGAGAAGCCATTTGAACAATTTCAGCAGAGCAAAATAAACAAAGATTTTGTGCAGACCCTATCGAGAGCTTGATCCAGCAAACCTGTAGTCAGCCAAACAGCTCTTTGTCAAACTAGAAATCCTCCTGATATTTCCAGAAAGAAGAGAATGTTTGGATTACTGCGGTAATTAGCATGTACAGGATCAGGTTAAAAGAGTCAGTCCACATTTCTCCTCTTTATACTGATTGTCACCATACAGAAGGCAGCTGTCATCTTTAAATCTCGTTTCAGTGGGAATGAGATACCACTTTCATGGTAGGGGGTGGGGGGGAAAGGCAAGGACATAACCAGGAGAAATCCCGCACAGTTCAGCTACTATGAACACTTCCCAATTATTTTATTAGGAAATTATACAGAGAGAGCAACAGGGGACAATGAAAACATTCCCAAGAGAAAGAATAAGCAAATATTATTTGTAATGAGAAAAACGTAGGCAGCACACTTGGAAGAACAGTTTTCAAGGAAACCCCTTTTTACAGAGACAAGAAGCAAATGAAGCAAGGCTCTGAAGTGGAAGCAGATGTGCTCACCGAGGGGAGCTGATGTAATTGGTAAGCAGAGCTCGGCCTCCTCCAGCAATCCACGTCTTTGTGGGGGACGGCCGAAGGGTGTGTGGCAGGCAGCAAGGGAGGGGTGCAGGAGGGAGCTCTGCTCACAGCTGAGGTGACGCAGGCAGCTTGGCTACTGCTCTTCTTGGAGGCCACACCGATGCGCGAAGGTCACAGCACAGGGTGGGCTCTGGTTAAGGTCCCCTTAGACAAGAAAAGAATTGTTAGTGCAAGGAACTGCAGTTTTGGGGAAGACTTTCAGTAATGGCCCATGGTTTGGAGGGTTGTATTAAGAGGAATTTTTGAAAGCAGGGTGTCTATAGGCTTTTTATTGGTGCAATTATACCCATCCCCATGCCCAAAAGTGCCTGTCCCACTGGAGATACCCCCCCCAGACACCTTTGTATGAAAGAACAAGCTGCAGCCTCCTCTCCACTGGGTGATATGCTGGTTGTAACTACTGCCATAGCTAAACACAGGTCATTGTCACAGTTTGGCACCAGCCTGGCTCCCTCAAAATGGCAAGTGTGGCTGTCAGCCATCAGCTCCTCTGAGCCCACAGCCCGCAGGGCTGGATCATGGCAGAGCCCAGACGAAGTAGGTGCGTCCAGGCAATTGGTGCAAAGCCGTGTTTTTGGGAAAAAGAGCCCCTTGGCAACAACCTCTCACAGCAAATATTGTCTTCCAGATGAGTCCATGACTGTATATCCCAGCTCATACATCACAGACTGGCCACCAGGCAGCCCCTTGGAGGCTTCCTGCCATCACAGTTGCAGACAGTCAGTAACACCCTTCCACTCTGTACACGCAAGGTACAGTTTCTGGCATGTGAATTTGTGCTTCCTATTTATTTTATTCTGTCTCCTTAAATTTTAACCCTTAAAAAACTTCATTGTCCTTTGGGCTCGTTATAACAGCATTCCTTGAGGACTGTTGGTATTACAGAGGTTTCCATCACCATAAAGGCAAAAACAGAGGCTCAATGCAATGAAAAGGTTAATTGATGTCAGTATGTTTTGGAGGGGGATGCTAGGAAGGAGGAGTATGTGGTTACAGCAAATAACAGAGACAAAAGATCCAAGCTCTTTCTCCATCTGTGCAGCAGTCCTCTTGCATGAGTTAGGGGGAGCCACATATGTCCTTTGCTGACACTACTGCTATTTTGCTGTGTACCTAGGGATGCCCAACTGATCGTGGCCATGTAATTCCAGGTGTCATCAGCACAGCATGAAAAGATGTGAAATCATCGCTCAATATGGGTGAGGAGGAAGGAAAAGCAATGAACATACCAGGCAGAGCAAAAGGATATAGATACTATTTTGGATCAGAGCACCCAGCAAAGAACACAGACCACCAGCCACTACTGAGCATTACAGCAGAGGTGAGTTTTAAAGAGACAACACAACAGACGGGGGGAACTGGGGAGCCTTTCTTGTGCATATGATGCAACAGGGGACATGATCCAAACTTTTAGAGAAAATTACAGTAGCAGGTAATAAAAAGTGGAAAAGCAGGCAGGGGGATTGACAGCAGCATGCTAATAATATCGTTGGCATATATTCTTTTCGTTCCAGCTGTAATGGCTGAAGCAGTTAGATTCCCAAGCGTCCTCTCCACTCCTCAGTTCCCACCTAATTTAGGACATTGCCTCCTCAGATGCAGGGACTGAATAGCTCTTGGACTGTCTCCTTCAATTATTTTAGTCAAAGCAATCTTGCTTAGGAAAAGGCTGTTATTTAAAGCCTAGTTTAAGCTAGGCTGGTTTGACTTAAGTAAAAAATGATTAGGACATGAACAAAGAACCATTTAACTGGCATTTTTGAGAACGTAGTAATTTTAGATTATGAGATAGTTGTGAGTGTCTGGGGTTTGTAAACCTTTTGCTGGTATACCTAGAGAGCATGGATCTATGGCCTGAGAGAGGACAGACAGGTAGGAATACAACATTTATAGCCTACAACAGGGTAGGTAGGTAAGACAGATAATATTTAAGTAGTGGCACTAAAAACTTAAGGCTTTACTGTACTCCTCTAGCTGGAAAGCACTAAATGATTACAAAGCATTATTATCCCATTATCATAAGAGCTCACTCAACACATAAGGAAAAATGAATAGTTCACTTTGTACATTTAATTCAGTCATTTGTGTGTTTACATTGAAACCTGGCTTCTTTAATTCCCCAAATGTTTAGTATCAAGTAGGTTCAAAGAAAAGTATAACTACTCAGCAATGAATTTCCTGATTTTGCTCTTTCTGTTTAGAAAAGATGATAAAATGGATTGCAATGTTTTACAGAATTTCAGTATTTATTACATATCGAAGCTATGGGCCTAGCATTTTAGAAAGATTTACAGGTTTTTGTCTTCAGATGTCACATAGCAACTTCAAGACTAATCTCAACCAAAGATGCTAATTTGCCAAAGTAGTTTCACAACTGTCTGGAGTCCTAAACCTTTCACACCAGAATGTAACTCTGCAGAGTCTGCAGAGTGTGGGAGTAAAGAAAAAAAGGAAACAAGTGAGCCAGCTAAATAATTTGTGTAGTGACTAAGTGCAAAGACTGCAGTGACCCTTAAGCTGATGAAATGAAACACTGCAGGAAGCAGAAAAACAACAAACAAAATGGCAGAGACTGTTGAAAACTAGGGACAAGGTGGTGTTACCAAACAGCGAGCCCAGACCCTGCCCAGCAGCAGAGTCACTGCTTTCCTTACCCTCGTCTAATGCAGAAGCATTATACTCTGTTCCTTCATGGCAAGACAGAGAGAGGGATGTTACTGCTGGATGCATGTTCTTGTCCTCTCCTCCCTGCCACTGCCACAACTGAGTCCTAGTCACAATTAAAGGTGGTGTAGTTAGCAATTCCCCTGCTATTGTAAGCACTGACAGCCAGTCCTTACAGCCTGTTCTTACTTTGCCTCTCTGGAGAAACTGAGCTGCTGCTGACTTCTGCTGTCTAAAATATTGTGACCCTTTTGAATGCTCTCGTGACCTTCAAGGGGTTCGTGACCCCAACTGAGAAACATTGGGCCATTTCTGTAAAACATTATTATTTTTGCTTTGATAAATATTCTTGTGCTCTGAAGTGTACTAACAGTTTGAAATGGGCTCTTGCGGCTGTTGGACACTGGGGACAGGCTTGCACAGGCCTGTTACTACATGCTTCGGCACCCCAGAGAACATCATATATCTGTCTCTGTAGCCACAGATCACAGATGCTGTACAACAACCTGCCATTTGAAAGAGAATTTAACCTCTGCTGGGGCAGAGGGAGCCTCAGTCTGAAAAGAGAAAGAAGGAGAATCATGTGCTGTGACCACAGCACAAGATGCACAAGACCACATCAGCTGGAAAGATACAGACATCTGCATTTGCATTAGCCCTGGCTGACTCCTTCCTTTGCCTGGGACAGAACTTGATGGTGCTGTTGATACGTACAGCCTTGGTGCTCCTCATCCTGCCATAGAGATTTTCCATTTGGAGATTACTATATGCCAAATGGAAAATGGGAAGGTAAAAACTCATAGGTGAGCAGTATCAACCTGCAAAGGCATGTGCTGGAGAGCAGTGAGGAGAAGAAAGGAGCAGGAGACTGGCTAATGCCTGATACCGAAAGACCAGGAATACAAATCTGGATACCAGTCCAAAAGCCATGCACATGAAGGTTACCTCTTCTAACTCGTAGCAGCCAAGTTTATTTATTGGATATGATCATCCGAAGGCGACATGAATTCATGTATCCAAGGAAAGATTATACATCCTCTACAAAATGTCTACAGAGTAATAGCAAGAGAGAAAGTCAAAGTATCCTCCAGAGAGCAATGTAGCACAGAAAAGGAGTGGCAGCAGAAGAAGGCATTTACATGAAGGTCTCTGGTTTGATTCGTAGATCCCAGCATAACTGGTGAACCCCTGTATTGCAGAAACAGACTTCATATGCAGTCTTGTGCTGTTCAAGTCCACCGAACAGTATTAGAGCCCTGGGAGGATATTCAGACAACGCATGCAGACAGGGAAAGGCAGTCAGCCTTGGATTTGGTCCCAGCTTGACCTCCCTGCTTGATTTTAAGCAGCCTGTGAACAAACATTTACTACAGTAAGGGCAAACAAGGGAGTGTCTGTAAGGTGTAAAGCTGGGATGCAAATTACAAACATATGTAAATTGAAATAATTTGGGTTAATTTCTTGGTACTGAATCCAGTGACTAAGTGCTTATTTCAGAATGCTCATTCCATGCCTTGAACTACTGCTTTGTCCAGCTCTTCAGTGGCAAAAAGCAATTTAGCATAATCCTTCTACTGTAATGTCCAGTTTTTCCACAAAGATTACAGAAGAAACCAAAGGCCTCATTCTAAAGAAGGCTTATGACTTTGCAAAGCTGGCCACTGTGTGTTTAGCTGGACCAAAATGGCCCATTGGAGAACAGAGGGAAATCTCACATTGGGGAGGATGCGATGGAGGAGTCCCAGACAACCAAAACAATCCTTGTTTGCCAAACAATGTGTTTGAGGCTTAAAAAAATGATGAATTCAGAACACATTTCCCACTTCACAACAATTGGAAAATACCTTTCAATCAAATGAATAATAAAACTCACTTCCCGAAACCGGTGAGGCTGATTATCATCTAGCTTAAATCACTGTAATGATACTCGCATGAATGTAGCTGCACCCACCATTTGATATAATCTGAGGATCTGGTCCAGGAATCTGCGTAAGGGAGAGTGTAAGATAACCTTGAGTTTTTGGCACACAGTCCTAGCTGTTAATCTTGTCAAAGTCAGTTCCCTTACCTCTTGTATTGCACTCGGTACAAAACACTGTGGGTTTATTTTTTCTCACGGTATTTCTGCTTCTATGTTTGACTGTCTTTGACTTACAGCTGAAATCTGGATGTTAAAAGAGGCACACAAATTATTTTTAAATGTGACTTTTTTAAAACTCAGAAATGTAGTGGGGGATGAAAATTCAAGTTGCTAATTTTACCTCAACTACTCAACCATTAACAGTGAGAGGCTATGTTTCTTTAGAAAAATAAAGTGATGTGGGCTATTTATTTAGAGAGATACTCAACATTTTAGGCCTTGGCCTGCCTGAGATGTAGTTCATGTAAGTGGGACATTCAACCTTTTGCTGAACTATTCTTGCAAAGTATATAAAGGATGTTTTAATCAAAGATTTCCTGGTTTTCATAAATGAATTTAAGGTACCAGAAATCCCAGGCTTTGTAAGTTAGGGAAGAAGAGGTTACTGTTTGCAGTTACAATTTTAATAAAGCTCTTTGACCGTACATGTAAGTTATTAGACCCACTTTAAAAACTGGAAAAAATGATACAATTTTGTTTTGGGATCTGTTCAGTCCGTTTCTCTCTCCTTTCAATGGTGGGTGATGAAATTCTTTACAGAGCTTTCTGTTCCTGTCCCCAGGAAGATGTGCAACCTCCTAGCATGAAGCTGGAAGGGGTGGCCTTACTGTACTAGAGTGATATTTTCCCTGCAAAGTTGAGGTAGCTCAGAACCGGTTCCTCTGTCCTTTGAGCTCATACAAGTAGGAAAGGCCATAATTTAAGTGCGAAGGAGAATGGTGCTTTGAAGCATAAAATATATGTACCACACACAGGCCACCCAAATACTCAAATCTCTTGGGAGTTCACCCACTCTGTAGTTCCCAGAGTGCCTGCAAAGTGTTTTTCAGTATTACTTTTTTTAATCATTGCTGCTACCATGTTTGTATAGTTTCCCTGGAAAGGATGTGGTGTGGTTTAGTCTGTTTTTAAAAAGATTATCTTGGTTTTGTCCACTCCAGCTGTCCCCAGAATTTCACTAGAACTCAACTGAGTGTGTTTGCATCCAGTTGTAACATCTGTTGAGACTGTAAGAATTTAAGGGTAGGGATCAAATCAAGTTGGCTTGGGGTGAGCTTGGAAAAATGGCTGAGTTTATGTTCCAGCCATGCCGTAACTCAGCTTGCTAAAAATACAGCTATGGGGTCATAGTACATTTACCCTAAAGAAAGTAGTTAAGGATGTTGACTTGCAGACACAGCAGGATACAACCCAGCCTGTGGCAGCAGCTATCACCCCAGCTGTGGGAGCTTCCCCACCTCTCCCTCCCACTGCCACTGCACCCGGCAAGCCTGAACTATGCGTGAAGTTGCTCCTAAATGATGTGAATGTGGTGTGCTGCAGCCCAATGACAAATTCAGTTTGACTTCCTAATTCAGTAAACTACAGGTGCTCACTTCTACCTGTGATTTGTCTGTTCTTGCCGCAGACGCTGGCAACTGACAGCAGTACCACAAACAGTGGCAACAGACAGAGGGTGGTAACCCAGGGAGGCAGCTGGAGGCTGTAACCACCTCAGCTATCAGTATTTCATCTGCTGTGACCGTGTGTCAACACCTGAAACCTAATCTGGGCTCAGCCAGCTCAAGTTAGCGCAGTCTAATCTAAACTTCCAGCTCGGGGCAGCCACTACTAATGAACAGTGCCGGGCAGTTTTCAGGGCTTTGCAACAGAGGTGGCTCCTGCAGCTGAGCCGGCAGCGTGGCTGGCAGGCCACCACAGACAGGTACCTTGGCTTAATTGGCCCTTGAACACATGTTAGTGATATCAGCTCTGGGTTGGGTGAAGGTAGATGCCCTTCCTGTCCTCCTGCCTGTGTGGAGTGGCTGGTAAATGTGGGCAGAAGAACAGAAGAGGTGGCTGCAATGGCAAAATACCTCCTACCACCCCACCGCAGTTACACAGACCTTGTAATCAACCTTCAGACACTTTCCTAACCTAGGCAAAACTGGAGCTGTGCATTTTTCATGTCCAGCTCTAAGCTGGAATCTCCATGAACTACCGCTGTCAGTGTATTACTAGCGTTACTGTTGTTTGATGACTGCATTCACTTTTATTTTTCAAAGATGGGGACTTAAAATTACCATGGAGTTTCCTCTCATATTTACTGGTACCATTTCAGAGTCATATACAGGAGGACCAAGAAAATGAAGCAGCAAAACTCCCCCTGGCCTTAGCTTCTTAGGACAGTTTGAGTCCTAAGAGACTAAATTTCCTTCTTAAGCATTTCTTATTTCCTTTCTAGTTATTAACTGAATATATACAAAATAAAAAGAAAGAAAGAAAGAAAGAAAGAAAGAAAGAAAGAAAGAAAGAAAGAAAGAAAGAACTAAGAAAGAAACTGGGAAAGACACTAAGCTTTCTTTCTCTTCTAAACAAGCAAATGGTTTAATGACAGTGCTTATAAAAATGATATTATGTTAAATTATTTAGTATGTTTTATTTAATAAAAAGGAAAAAGGAAGATGAAATAGGGCATTGAGGAAATTCCTCTTTGTTTATTTTTGCTCTGTGTTACCCACCAGTGTTTTTTCTTCATTGCAAGCCCCCTTTCTCTCTTGATTGAAAACAGACTCTAATAAAAATGGTTTAAGATCACAGTGATAACTTCAATTCAAGAACACAAATAAAAAGCACCCTTGGAGGAAAGACCCCATCTGCTCACATATGATGTTAGGAAGGGAGTACATAATGCAGAGTAGTGATTGCTACCAGGTGTAAGATTACTCAGGTCCTCCATGTATGGTTTTTAATCTATATGACCACTTTAAAAAAAGAAGGATTCAAGTATCCTATAAAACAGGTCCTGTGTTTTACATTTGACCTCTTCCTGAACATCAACCTTATTAAAAACAAATAAAAAATGTCCTGAATGGAAGCTGTAGTTTGATCTGGAGCTTATGGAGGCTGACAGCAAACCTGCCATTGCTTTTAGCAGAGCAGGAGCTGGCCTCTGCTTCATTCAAAAAGGGACCCTTATCAAGCTGCCTTGCAACAATCACTCCACAAGTGGTTTCTATTTCATTTTATACTAATCACCTTACAGAAATACATTTTTCACCAAATTGAAAGCTTGTCTTCCCTGAAGCCCTGGAAAGGATTAGATAGCATTACATCAGACATTTCAAACAGTAAATTGTGAACTTGGAAGAAGCACTTCAAAGCATGGTTATGTGAAGCTTCGAGTGCCCGGTCAGAACAGCAGAGGTGAAACAAAAGCAGTTTCTGCAGCAGAAAGCAGTGACTCAGTGAGCGTAAGCCATGAATCCCATTATTTTAATCTAACGAATATATTATCGTGGGGTTTAAAATCCACGTCTGATATACTGTGATAGATGCTGTAAGACGGTATAATACAGGGCCTAGACTCAAAGGCAAAATGTGAGCAAGATACAAACAGGTTATGAGTAGAGATAGCAGGATTCTGCACAGCTTTTGGAATAACTGCAGCAGCTGGTGTTGTGGAAGGCACAATTTTTTGGGGCCAAAAATAGTTAAATAAAAAAAAATCTAGAAACCTTTATTTTGTAATTTGGTCATTTGAAATCACAAAAATAAATTAAACTGGAATAATTAGTCTTCTATCTGTTTACAGCCTTCACCCCACTGGGTAGAAGTCAGGGCTAAGGGTTAGCACTGCCTTAATTGTACCTGGTACAAGCTGGCTAAGGGACTCTGCCTATTAGTACAAAACTGGTGACATTTTACCAGCGTGGGGATGCCCTTTTTGTCCCCAAAAAAAGGCACTAGTGAGCTAGTAGCGGTGGCCACATTTCACTGTTTCCCAAGTCATAATTATGAGGCAGAAATATACGCACTCCAGCAAAAGCTTGTTTTGGGGTGGTTTGAAGTGAGAGGAAGAGGTGGCTTACCAGAGAGCTTTCCATCAGAACAGTTTTTCAGGGAAAATGTTTTTGTGTTGCATGTTTTTGTTTGTGTTTTTTCTTAATAAAACAGCAATATTTAATTTCAACTCACTGTGGGAGTGATTTGTGCTAACTTCCTCCGTACTCCTATGCTCATTGCTCTCCCTGGGCTGTAGCTACCACAGAGTTTCATAGCATCCCATTGCAGTTTTGGAGGGCAACATTTCTGTGCAGAACAGGAGTTACTCTGTGATCAAGGAGCCTCTTATTTGTCAAGCATCAAAAAGCATATCCAAGAGATAGTGCAAAAACTTTTCTGAGCTAGACTTTTTGGCTTTAAGCTGAAAAGAATCAATGACAGATTTGGAGTTTTGACTAAGGGTGTTCCCAGTCACAGGAAGTCCAAATAGAGTCTTTCCTAGATAGTCTGCATCCATGGAAAATAGTTATAAAAATTTATCCTAAAAATATTTTTTCCTTAAAAGTCTTGAAGTGTATGTATACCGTTTTATGTTTTCCCCATTGCTATATGCTTAATATCAAGCCTGGCTTATATTATTTGCTAAACTTGGATAGGAGATGCTAGACTGTTTGCCCACAGTCATAACAGAATGTCTGAGAATGACATTTGGATTCACTCCAAGTTATTGGGATGAATACACTGGCTTTGTGACAAAAATGATCTTCCTTGGCTATGTAGTTCACATACTCACCTTCCCTACCCTACACTGTATAGCTGTGTCCCTGCAGACCTGCGACCAGTGATGTCTCATCTCTCAAAAAGGTGGTTCAGGACATTGAGGGCTGTAAGGAATTAAAGCACTTACCATGACAGTTAACTGTTTTGCTGATGGTGGTAGACATCAAACCCTCACAACCTGTCCAGCCACAGGCAGCAGCTTTGGCTCAGCAGTTGCTGGGTTGATGTTGCAGCCACTGTGAACAGGTTGCCAGGTTGCATACTAGGCCACTGCACGGTAAATTACATCAGATGTACGGGGAGAAGCTTATTTGATATAGACTGACACCCATACACCTACCCTGCCCTATAGCTCCTACCTGCCTTCCGTCACAGGATACCTACTGTACTCCCACTCTCCTCCTGTACCCGATACACTAATCTTACCTCCTCTCCACTTAGAACATGTTTTTCTTCTTCCATGCTTCTCCCTCCTGCAAAACCTACCTCTCACATTCATTATTCTCTAGATTTTCCCTTTGCTGTCCCACCTTCACTCTCAAGCCCATATTCTTAGGGTTTTTTTGGCACCTCCCAAGACCTCTCACAGGTGTTCAGCCCAACAGCTTCCATCCCAACAGCATCTCCTGGAGCCATCCAACACCTAGACCCTGGGTCATTAGAGGCAGTAAGGCAGAGAGCCCTGTCCCCACAGACACTCTCACAACAAGTCTGGGCAAAGGAACAAGTTTTAAGCAGCTTGTGATGACAGCCAACACTATTGTGTGCTGGATGAAGCTTGCTCAAGTGCTATGCAGGTTTATTGTAGACTATGCTGCCTCCATGGGTTTGGGCAATTAAATAATCTGTATCCCACACTTCCTCATTTGTGAAACAACTTGAGTAAGTGATTCAGCATGACCTATGCAAGATGGAGCAATTTGAAAAGCTATAGAAATGCTAAGTTATTACTATAACCGGTGAGTAGGTGGACCAGAGTTATGTGCTTGTGGCTGTGTTATTCACTGATTTATTGCTAACAAAGAGGCAAGCCTTTATTTTCTATTAAATGCACATCTGTCCCTTATCTGGCTTCTCTCTCAGTAAACCTTGGCTACCAGCTGTATTGTAAACGCCTGTGAAACAGAAGATGAAGAAGCCAGGTGGTTTCTAGGATGGGAGGATGAATAAAAGAGACAGATCATGTGAATTATCTCAGCTGAAGCAATAAAATGTAAGTGACCTGGGAATGTCCTGTGTGTCTGGTTTTGGACCATAAAGTCTGCCTGGAAAGGATGCCATTTATCTGCATTAGTCCCTGTAGCAGGCTTAGCAGTCTTTGCAGACTTGAAACTGTGTCAATCTGTCATCGCTACTGTAATCTTGAAAGCAAAAGGCCTAATGACAAAGGCATCTTAAAGCTACCAGCATGGTAGGAAATAAAATACCATACTTGTACAAAGGGGGAATTAATTTCAATTCACAATCAGTAGCTGTGCTTGTTGCTGTAAAAATATTCCAATTGTGTTCCTCCATTAAATATTCATCAGTGTCTGCAGCAGCTCTTTGGCTCACCTTAGAGTCTCTTGCTGCTGTCTGCATCTCCAGTACATGTAGGTCTGGGCTAGAAGCCCAGTTTACAAATGTTTGAGGACCAAGAGCTCAGCAAAAGCACTGGAGGAATGGGTTTCTGTCATAGCTGGCTGTGATTCTGAATGACACGTTTACAATTCATTCATGAATAACTAATCAGATGGATTAACTTTGTCTTTTCACTTCCTATACCCAGAAGGTAGATTTATTCCATTGTAGGCCATAATATCTTCTAAAATAAATAAATAAATAAATACACAGAAGGCTGTGGTGCTTGTTCAATTAATATCTTATGTTAATTGTTTATAGGAAAAAAACAAAATGCAGAGACTCTGTCACAACTGGCAAGCAATATTTTAGTTCTCATGATGATGGATAAAGACCTACCATTGACTAAGACATTGATGGTTGCTGCAAGACCAGTGTTTACCAAGGGGACCATATTCAGCTCAGGCAGACAAAAAACAGTCTCAATATGTAACAGATAGATTTAGAAAAGCTAAAGAGCTGAAACTTGTGAGAGGGGTTTATGGGGAAGGAAAATGTAGCCAGTCAAAAATAAATTGAAATTTTTGACAGAAGGACTTTGTGAATGGCCAAAGTGGTACAGTTTTGCAATCAAGAAAAAGGAAGGTATCTGTTAAAATCTGGTGGGAGATGAACACAGATGTTAAAAGGCAGCACACAAGTGAAGTGGAAAGGACAATTAATACACTTGCAGATATACTCCTATGCAAAGCTATAGCTATTACAGAGAAAGCTATGCTTGGCAGGATTAGGGACAATAAGTACATTAAATGTATTGGTAATAAAACTAATCCTAAAGATGACATAAGCCTATTACTACACAAAGACAGTTGCCTTATTAATACTGCTGCAGACAGGACATGTTCAGTAAATATCTGTTCTGTACTTAGAAGGCTCAAGATGAGTTTATATCTTAGAAGAGAGATGACAGATTTTCTAGGCTGTTAATAGCAGAACACAATAGGCAGCATTTTCTAAAGATAAATATTTTAAAACAAAAGCTGAAATAAGAATAGCCCCAGGGTCCCACAAGAGCTGACTAAGGTAGTCTGTGGCATGCAGACATTAATTTTTAACACATTTTGGAATACCAGGAAAATACCAGGGAAGACAACTAATATTGTGCCCCCATGGAAAAAAAGGGGTGGGGTGGAAAAAATAGTCTGGTGAGCCTGACATCAACACCGGGTGAAAATATCTGCTGCTCCCTCTCCCCCTTTTTCACTCCTAACCTTGTTTCTTTTTGGACACCAGCCCAGCGCCCTTGAAGCAACCTTCTGTTTTCCAATACATCAAGGGCTGCGATGAGTTCCAAGTGAGGTCTCTGTGAGCCCGGCTGGCATTCCAGCACCGTCCCTGCTAAGAACGTCCTGTTGCAATGGAGCACATGGTACCCAAAAGGACTCAGGGGAGCAGCTGGCCTGTTGTGTGACAATAGCACACAGGAGCTGGGAATCAGCCAAGGGGCGAGAGTACCAGCTGACGGATTTAAATAGGGTCTCAGCCCCGAGGGATCAGGGAGGGTCAGAGGTGTGTGTCCTGGGAGGGAAGGTCCTGAAACATACACACTGCACCATCTCCTGTAGTTTCTCTCCTGAGAACTAAAGAGCAGAGATGCCTGACCCTGGGAAGGATAGTGGGTTCACTTGTGCCATTTTCCTTCTGGTTCATACGAGGGACAGAATTCTGGCCCAGGCTTCTTTGGTTTTAATAGTCTGTAGCCGGCAACGAGGCCTGTCTATAGTCCCTAAACCTTATGTTTCCTGCTGTTATTCCAACCCTGAGTTTTCTGCTTTTTCTGCTTACTTATATGTCTGTATATATATATAAAATTGTTGCAAATATTCCTGGCAATTCCCTCAGCCAGACACTTTGCTGGAAATGCCGCCTGCAAAGCACAGAGTTGTAGAAATAATAGGAAGAGCACAGGACTTTTGCATGTAGTGGAGGGGATACTACAGAGTCTCTGAAATTTACTCTGAGGGTTAAGTATATTGTGTCTATATCACAGCTGCAAGACATGTGGAAAGGTCTGAACACTGACACTGATCATATGAGAATACACTTGACTTACAGAAGCTAAGCAACCAAGCCTTTCTTCTGAGCACGCCCTTGGGCAAGGATGCTTCCATACTCTTCCAGTCTGTTCATCTGCAAGATTCACTGTTTGACCTCGCCTTCCAACCATCCCAGTTACACAGTCTGTCACACAGGCCAGCCTGAGAGGTGTGCTTGATGGCACATGTGTCTTGGGTATGTTGTTACTCTTTTTCATAGAAAAATAAAGGAGACCTGCAGGGATATTTAATCATCTGAGAACAAACAGAAAAGGTAGTATAACATCTGGAGTTCACAATCTCTCTTTCTTTATTAAACTTCCTTTACAGACCACTTTGCAATAGACAAGACAACTGAGGGCAAATAACATGATAACACTGATTCAGGACAAGTTAACTGGAGGAACAAGTTGAACCTGAGACTATCCTCAACAAAGAGAATCTAAGTAAAACGAAGAACGTATAAAAACTGGAGACAGAAAGAATAACACCACATTGTATGCAACACCAGGTTATTTTCCTAGGCACAAAATTAGAAATTCTCATACATAAAAAAGTTTGAAATTCTGCAGTTGGTATAGTTAGGTCCCACAGCTGCAATCACTGGTTCCTGAAGTCTGAGATGGCTGCAGGATACTCACGAAGCTTTTATTATTGTTGTTTTATTATTCTGGATGCAGACTCCAGAGGACTGACAAGGCATTGTTTTTCATGAAAGGGGCCAGGGAGAAAGGCAAAAAATGTCATTTTCTTCAAAAATTAAAGTGAAGGGAAACTCCCTGCCCTCATTACAACAAAACAGGTGTTAGGGGAGGAGGAAAGTTGAATGTATTGGCCAGTGATGTTGTGGCCCATCATAGGCTAAGTGATACCAAAGGACAGAATGAAAACTCCTGTTGCCACCTGCTCCAGAGAGCTATCAGTGAGACCATGTGCATCACATAGCCAGGAGAAAAAGGTGTCTCCTTGGGTAATAATTCTGGCCAGTCTTTTCAAGGCAAAGGGAGCCTGACTTGCTTACTAATCCAGAAGACAGGGGGAAACTGCAAGTTGTACCAGTCCAGTATCTGCCAGATTTCCCATCATTACATGACAAAAGTTAGCGCTCCCTCTCTTATTCCTTCTCTTATTCCCACAAACACGAAGGATCACCGATGATGCTGTGAACTTGGAAGTGATGTCACTTAAGTGAGTCATTTGTCCAAGTAACATTCACCAGAGAGGTAGAGTTCTGATGCTTCCATTCATGAATAGACGCTCAGCAGTGGACAGGCATTTTCAAAAACTTTATGAAAGATCACATTTCCTGGTTGATCGCCTGAGGACATGTTAGCTAGACAGGCTTCCTCATCTTAATAAAATCAATTGACGTTAGCTAGACAGGCTTTCTCGTCTGAGAGGATGCAACTGATGTTAGCTAGACACATTCCTAACCTTAATAATAGAGTTCCAATTGCTGAACATTATTTGTGGCAGGCTTGTCAGCAAATGTCTGGTTTAATTTACAAAAGAGAATCATGTCAACAATGGGAATTTATTTTTTCCTACACTTCCTGCCTTCTGGTGTTGTCGGTATGTAACTCCTTGTTACAAGAAAGGCCTGTGCAAAATGTAAAGTTCTGAGTGAATCTGGGGTCACATATTTACCACCACCAGAATTAAATTCCTTTGCTGTTTTAATGCAAATGGGCTCCTTGCAAGGCATTTGGTAGTGCTCTCCCTTGCTTGTCAGTTGTTTGGAGATATAACATACATATTCAAACATGAAAATTGGTTTGTTCTTTGAACACTTCAGGCTCTCCATAAAAGAGCTAAAAGTTGCAGCATTTCACTAAGAAAATCCTATTAAAAATGCCACAGTTCTTTCATTTTGTCCCTACATTCTCTTACTGAATTAAATAATAATTTTAGTAGCCCCAAAACTGCATCTCTCAGTGAAGTTGCTGATGGCTGAAGGAACTGTAGAAAACACTTCACAGGCTGAGTCTTTCGGCTCACTGTTCAAGTGATGATTATAGCTCTATCTTTCTGCTGGAGCTCTGTGGGGTTCTGTCCTCTGATTGCCCAGACTTGGATGTGGTAAAGCAACCATTACATAAAGCAGAAAATAAACAGTGAGAATATAAGTGCGTTTCCTGGTCTTTTCCTGATTTGCAGTGATATATATATCCTGGACCTGAAAAGATAGAAGTGCTCTGGATTTTTGTAATTGAGATAAATAATCTCTCTCCAGCTCCAGCTCTGTCTCAAAGGAGAAATCTATCTATCTCTTACTTAAATTTGCCTGAGGAAACAATATCTCCAAATTGACACACCCCACTTTCAGATGAGATAACCTTTATAGAAATGTCTCTAGTGGGATACTCAACTCTGCAAAATCATTACTAATTTCAGGAAATGCAGGTCATTAATAGAACAGAGTCTTCTACTGAATAGCTGTATCTCTGTGGAATTTTGTTACCTCTCTTTTGTCTATCAAAAAGTAACTGCTTTTAAAACTTAGATATAGACATACACGCTAAAGGGGAGGACTGGCCATGGTAGTTTTGACAAGTAGTAAAATAATATACTTTATGTATGTGTTGGTTAGCTGTCCTCTGTTATGATACCTACAGTTCGTATCTATATTGACCTGTAAGGCCCCTAACAAAGCAACAGCTGAATATCTAATATGTCTAACTTCATAGCAACCTTCACAGGTAGGGAAATATTATATTGCCCAAGACCTGCATTTGTCTTCCTAACTGTAAACACCTAACTGAAACACCTGTGTAAGTCCAGCCACCTTAGGGTCCTTACACAGTCAGTGAAATACAGACGTCGCTAGAATCAAAATCAGCCTAAGCTCTTACTTTCCCAGTCAAGTGGCCCCACCAGGCAACTGAAGAAGGAGGATGATGAAGATCACAATTTAAGGACAGGAGCTGACTACCTGCAGTTAGGTGCAATGAATTTGGGCCTGATCTCACGAGCATGGAGAGACTGAAGAGAAAGTCCCTGCCACGTCATGCTTGTAAAGTTACTGCGACGTAGAGATGAGAGAGGGACTCTGAGTTGCACAAATACACAGCCTACTACAGGCTTACTACCCTGCAGGAGAATCCCTCTTGGGTCTGAGACTAACAGAGGCAGGCCCAGGAAGCAGATCTAGCTTCTAGAAATCCATCATCCTATGAACTAGAGTTGTTTGCTCCTTTGGAAGGAGTTAGTAATTGTGTTTTGCAGCTCTGTTACAACTGGTAGTAAATGCTGACTAGAACTGTTCTGTAGCAACAGAAGAGGAACAGCTCTTGGTGAAAACAAGGGGCATGTCACGACAGCCCGTGAGAGGAAAAATTTGTTTTGTATTAAAAAAAAGGGTGGGAGCGTTGCAAGGAGTTCTGGTTCCTTTCAAGCATTATCTGCCACAGCAGGAACATACAGCAAGAGAGTGGCAAGGGAAAAAAAGTCACCTAGAAACAGAGGTATAAAATCATAGCTGTAAGTGGTGGTATGATAATATTCTTATATATGACACCATCATTCCTCACAGGGAGACTATCTGACCAGATGTGGGTGTCTCACGGAACAGAACAGGGTGGAGATGAAAAAGGAGGCAGAGCATGTGTGGGTGGGTGAGAGAATCCAGGTCTGAGCACTGCTGGTCTGTTAAGTGCTGGTATGCGTATTGCTGTGGCAGTGGGAGGAGCTCTTATTGTATGTCAAGCTGAGAAAAGAAACCTTATACCAAATTATCACTTACAGTAAGTGCAAGGTCAGCCTCTTCTGAGAAAGCAGTAAAGCATTCCCAGGGAAAGTTTCTTTGTGCTTCTGGTTATTTTAAGGGCTTTCTGAAAATTTGAAAATTATTAATAGTGTCAGGCATAAATAGGTGCCTGTGAAGAAAAAGAGTTTTCTTAGGAAAATTAATGTAAAAACAATCAGACCTCCTTCCCACAGTTTTTCTCAGGCACCAAGAAGATACCACTGCTACACAGAGGAGGTGAAAGGGAGGGTTTGCCCTGAACAGACATCTGTTTCAGGCTGAATGTTTTATGCCTGTGCTTCTTCTCTGCTGGTAATAAACCACTCTGCTCAAATTATCATATCCTTGTGTTGAGTGTCTTGAATTAATAGAAAGAAAAAACATCTTAATGAAGTCTCGAAATGCAAGGATGAATCAAATGAATATTTCCATTGGCATCTGATAGCCCCCCTTTGCCCCACAGAAGGGCTTTGAAAATCCAGAAGGGACTTTGCCTGGAGTCTCATAAAGTCATGGACCAGTGCTTGGAGATCACCAAGCCAAGTGCCATGACACCAGTGCCAGACATTTCTTAAACAGAAATAATGAACATAATTTATTATGGGAACTGCCATCAGGTTTTTGCGTTCATAATTGTGCTCCATTCTAAGGCGTAAGGCAGATAACCTCCATCACCTGATGGGGCTAGTTTGCAAAATCTATTGTCTGAAGCTAAGAATCATTTTGAACAAAATTCATCTTAGGAAACTGTAACAACACCACAGATGAATCTTCTACAGAGTAAGCGGCTGCAGTCCTTGGATTGCTTCCTTTGCCCATCAAACCCATGTGAAAAGTGGGATGAGGTTCCCACAAGCGACTCCAATTTCAACCCATTTCAGCCTTCATTTCTTCAGTTCCCTGGCGTCCTGTGGTAACAAAAATATGCGGGCCAGCTACCAGCTGTGTGAAGGTCTGCTTTTTATTCATTTTGAATTTACCTGCTGGCAGCTACATTTATGATCAAGTGCCAGAAGAATGGAGAGAGCATAATGCATCTCAGTTGTTACCTGGAGTTACTCTGGGGACATGATGGGTCTGGAGAAGAGTATCAGAGAAGGGTCCTACCTAGACCATCATTGTGGCTGTGAGGAAGGGTGCCCAGAGTGTTTAAACCTCAGGTCAGTCAGGGTGGGAATCTCACACTGGGGAGAGTGGAGCAGGATGTCTCTGCAAGGATCCAGAAAGCGGTGGTCGAGCTCTCACCTGCATGAGCCATCCACAGCTGCTCAGGCTGCAGAGGAACCGAGGGAAGACAGAAGAAACAAAGAGATGTTTGGGCATGGGATAGCTGTAGAAAAAAGAGCCTATTGCCTGAGGACTCCTCACTAGCTTCACTAGCACATGCTCCTTGGGAGTCTAATATTAAGCACTTTGGGTTTCACTCAAAGCCTGCTAAGTCAATGGGAATAATTTTCTGGATTTCTCTGTGTTTTGGACTGAGTCCTTTCAAAACAAGCAGTGAATAGAAACATAGGGCTTCTTCTGCCCTGTGGCCAGGATTTTCAGCATACCTCAGCTTTTAGGATCGTGGCTGGATTTTCAAAACCAAGTTCATCGAGAATGGAGAAATGATCACAAGTGACTGAAATAGCAGGGCTCTCTTCAGGTGGTTCATCAGCCCAGACCATCACACTTTGCCTGGAGGTCACGAGACATGAATAGACAGACTGGCAGCCAGCTCTGTGGTCCTTCAGCACAACCAGGAGCAAGCACACCATTAGGAGGGCTTAGCTTTGCTCACTCACTTGCAGCTGCCTGTCAGTACACCTAACTTTCATTTAGGAAACTCAATAAATTTCTGAGAATCTGGACCTACACAGCACATTTTGTTGTTCGTTTTTTGTAATTATAGCCAGCTTCTGCCAGTAAGAGCTGCAGGTAGCTCAGTCCTTTCAAAGGTCTTGCCCTGGCTGTGAGTATTCTGTTTTTTGCCAGCTCTGCCCCAGCACCTGAAATCCATCGTCTGTTTTCTGCAGTAGCAGTAGGATCTCTGACGCTAAAGCAAGGATGAGTTTTCCACTGCATGCTGGAGCTGGAGTCCCCTGGGCAGACAAGATCACCAGAAATGGTGTTGAGCCTCCTGAATGTACACACGTGCAGTTCTGTGTTAAATAAATTGCATATTTAATTACATTTGAGAGGAGATTTATTAGGTAGGGCACTAGCCAGACATGGTGCTGAAAATAAGGTTTTCTGCTTTCACAAAAACTTGGATTGTTGGGGGTTTATTTGTGTGTAGTATTTCAAAAACACCTTGACTAGCTTTTTATTTTAAAATAAATTTATTTAGACAGGCAGAAAGTGTTATAAATGTTTATATTTTGCTTGCCTTTTTTTTGACTTCCTCTAATTTTGAAACAGGAAACCATTTTGTTTCCTAAAGGAGCACAGGTTTTTTTACAGCTTTTGGGTTTTATAGTAGGTAATTTTCTATTACTTATGATCAGCTCTATTTCCCAGCTCAGAATTGGTGGACTGTTCATTCCACTTTTCCAAAGAACCTCCATAGGTGCTTTATCATCTGCAGGAAGATAGGCACAAGCATTTCTGCATCATGGAGGAGGTCCTTAGGGAACTAAGGCTAAATAAAGCAGCATCCAATCTGTTTGGCAACGTTTTATGTGAAACAATTTTCCACTGAAAATTACAAATTGTCAATTTAATTTTTTTGGGGAGGGGGCCATTAGGTTGATTTAATGACTTGACTCATTTTTTTATTTGTAAAACAAAATATAATTTTGATTTCCAAGATCAAATTTTAAGCCCAGTTTTCAGCTTTGAATTGTTTTTGCAAAATTTGTAATGCAACATAATTAGAGAAATGTCAGATAAAATTCAAAATTACGTATCTCAAAGGCATTTAAAGAAATCATGAGGACTGTCCCAAACTTCTTTTTGGTTGTCCCTTTACAAAAGAGTAGTCAGAATATTTTATATTATGACAGGATGGGAAAAAATGTCAAAAATGTCACAAATTTTCCGAGGATGGAGGAACTGTCCCCACTTGACCATATCTTTGACCTGAGACTTGCGAATCACATCTGTTCCTCTGGGTCCCACGTTTCAGCAGCATGGACTGTGCTACTCTCCCTGATCCTGCACAGCATAGCCAAAAAAATCCAGCCATGTGGGGAAGCACCCTCAGCCTGGAGAGAGAGGCAGGAGCACCACTAACCGGCTGCTCTGGAGAGGAATAATGCTGACGGGCTGCAGCTGCACCTCCTGCCAGCACCAGGGACTAAACCTCCAAAAAGTGGCTCTTTCCCACATAATAGCCAGTCCAGGTGGTTCATCTTAACTGCCTTGGGGACATTGCCTCCTGGCGAAGTCTCAGGTTGTTCGCTCCGTCTGGCTCGTTACCACTGTATATTCTGCATTTATGGTGCTGTGGCTCAAATTCAGAGTTATAGGTGGGGATCTGCAGTTCTTGTTAGTGACAAATGTGCCTTGTTTGCAAGTGTCTCACCAGTTTGGCCAGGCTGCTGCTGTCTGGCTGCCCAAGGGATGGCTCAGCACAGGCTGCCCAGGGCAGGACACGAGCACAGCTCCCTCCTGCCTGTCCATCAGCAAGAAGATGAAGCCCCCACGTTAATGACTGAGGATTCAGCAGGACAGTTGGGTTCTGGTTTCATTTACCCAAATGAAATGAATGTTCCAGGGAAACAGAGAGGTTTCACATTAAACCTTCTGAGTTTGTAGAGGCAGAAGTGAGACAGATTCAACCACCCTTTACCAAACGTGTGCCAGAGCAATGGGACAGGTCTGGGCTTTAAGGGCTACATTGAGTGCTGGTCAGCATTGCTCACCCAAGGGAAATAGAAACTCTATTTCTATGTGGTGCTGATACAGCCTCACATCATACACAGGTTCAGCCATCATGAGGTGGGCACCACTAAGGAACTGCAATAATTTTTGAGAAATGCAATAAAATCGTTTGGTTGCTGGGAAAGTGGACCACCTATCTGAAAGAAAGGGATGCAGAAGATGACTCAGTCATCGCTTTTCTGTCAGACACTGTATCCTTGGAGATATCCAAAACTAGTCTGAAACAGAGCTCTGAGGAAGCTGACTGATTTGGCTGTGCTCTTAGCAGGGGCTGGTTATTTGAGGGCTGGATCTCTGGAGGTCTCTTCCCATCTAAATTATTCTCTGATTGTGTGCATATACTACAATGCCAGACACACACTTGCATGGTCAGAGACCTGAGAGAGAAAAAAATGGAGTGAGACCTAAGAAAGTCATGCAGTCATATCTTTAAGCATCCTCACATGGCTTCTGTGGCCAGTGATAATACTAAATACTCACAATTAAGCCCACACTGACCTGGGCCCATAGTGCAGAAGGAAAACGTTTTTTAGTTTAAAAAAAAAAAAAAAAAAAAAAGCCTGATTCCAGTCTCTTGGAAGCTGAATTTATTTCCTTGATTACAGTGGTTGCCTGGAAGATTTAAAACTGACATCAGACTATCAGCCTGAGAGGTGTATTCGTAGGTTACAGAGCCCAAAGGGACTGTTGTATTCATCTAGTTTGATTCTTTTCTAACATATACCATAAGACTACCCTGCAATCACTCTTGTTACAACAAAAGTGTATCTTTTGGAAAAATCTCTTACTGAGATTAAATGGAAGGAGCAAGAAATGTTCCTTGGGGCAGAGCTAACTGAGACACCTGAAGTCCCTGCCAAAGACACCGATCGTTATGGCAGTGGCTGAGAGAAGTTAAGCTACATGGGATGAAAGGATTTCTGTTGAACCAACTGTGACTGTGGGAGCAGAGAGGTGTGAGAGAGAATGCCAGGGAAAAAACAGAGATGCAAAATACTGAATTTGGGAAAAATCAAGGAAAAAACTTCTGGCACATATGACTTTCTCGGCAAGGAAAACACCTCCTGCTTGTTTTTATTTTTTGTGAGACAAGGAGACCTGGCACACACTTCTGGTGAATAAATAGGATTGCACAAAGACTCCGCATGACTGTATCAGCTCCTACTCCCAACAGAAACATGACACAGGAAAACTCTGAATAGCTGCTAAACATTCAATCCAAAGGAGCATGGGATTAACAGCGTCAGGAGTTTAGGGTTTCTTTGCAGCATTCAAAGAATGCTTGGTGCGGACTCTTCTGCCAGAAGGGCCCATGTGATGTACAATTGCTTCTCAGAGCCCACAGAAGTCACAGGGCACACAATTAATTTTCTACCTGAGGGTAGCTCTGTTCATAGTGACGAACCACAACCTGCTGTACAAGCTGGGCACATGGAACTACCCACATGTGTCACTGCTGGTGAGTGTGCAGCAAGAAAGAAAAAGCTGCCCGGGTGGTTGCAAAGAAATGACCTGTGATCCTTAATGCTTGAGTTGTTATTGACATAGCCAGAAGATATGGGAGTGAGCTTCAGATGCCTTATGACAGATGTCCTATTTGTCATGTGACACGCGATGGTCCCCTGACTGCTGAGAAGAAGGAGGGACAAATGAACAATTAGGCAGGTGAAAAGGGGCTTTAGTTAAGGAGACTTATGGCTGTGGGGTCTGTTAATCCCTGTCTGGCTAGCAGTTCAGAGTTAAAGTAATTCACATATTGTTCTGGCTTTATGTCATGAATGTAAAATGTCTAACATTGTACCCTTCATGACATGAATCTAGCAGAAAGAAAAGAGTAGAAGATGCCTGGAGTACATCACCAGGGAGTTCCTCCAGCTATTTATAGAAAGTGTCAAGAAATAATCTATTATTTATTCCTAATTACAGTAGGATGTCTATTAGCACTTAAGTTTCCCACCTTTTTTTTTTTTTTTGGTCATCCACATCCTGATAGTGCTTATCACTTTTCTATATTGCATTGACTTCTGACATGGACAGACAGGCACTAAGGAGACAACGTCCTTACTGTCCAGAAGTCCCTGTAAGTTATGATGGATGGATATAAATTTCACTGTCTCTGGTTCCAAGCAAAACTCAACTACATCATGCAGCTGGTCCAGACTGGTTTAAGGCAGTTAAAATTCAGATGCCTGCAGTACATCTACAGGTCATGGCTGAGTGAGATCCATAATAAAAACTGGGAGATCTAAGACACTAAAGTACTGAAACAACTAGTTCCCTACAGATTTCAACGAGACTGAGGTACCTAAATATTTCTGCTGATAAGCCTTCCTTCTTTGGTTCATCTCTGTCCCACTACAGATTGTAAAGAAGTTGAGGTAGAGGCTATCCATCACTGTATAATATCTGAATACCTACCACAATGGGTCTTTCATGGTTGCTAGGAGTTTTGGCACTCTACCAGTAATTCTACAGTTCGTATCGTGACATGATTAGTAAGAGGATAGGGAGGTTGCTGAACTAAGCTATGGCTGGAATTGAATCAGAAAAGATACGTTTCATGATGTAGTCTCCAGTTTCACTTTTCACTTCTTTCTCTCTGGAACTGTCTGTGATCAACAGAAACTTGCTGCTCCTGCATGTCTCTAGTACCTCGGATCTCCAAGGAAGCGGGATGATAATAATATTCCAGAATATTTTTACTTCCAAACAGGCACTTGCTTGGGCAGTTTTTAGTCCAGAAGGGGGCAATTCAGTTGTCTAAACATACATATAATGCCATCAAGGTGCTTTTGATATCAAGACATCTGCCCAATGCAGATGCAAGAAGACCTATGGGAAACTCACATCTAGCCTGCATCTGGCTGGGAAAAAAACCCTGAGGAACTTAAAATGGTACCTGATGCCTATATTCAGGCCATTGAGCCAGGGTGCAAACATCTTCTTTTGCAGTAAAGGTTATTCCAGCAAAGATGTTTGACTGGAAACCTTGCCTTACTTCCATCTTTATGGCACGGAGTTACCAAGACATACCATAAATTCTGACGGTCAGGACAAGAGATCTTCCTTACACTGTATCCAAGCCATCTTCCATGGTTCAAGACTCCTCAAGACATTTAGTCTCCAGTGCAGGAGAGCAGGTTGCCCCAGGGCTCAGCAGCAGCAAAGAGGGATGTTGCCTTCCAGTAGGAGACACCTTACAGCACTGCCTCTCCCTGACACACTCAGTCGATAGAGGCTGCCTGCGAACCACATACCGGCCAGCAGATTGCACTGGTTATCTAAAGGTCTGTCAGCAGGGCTCCCCAGTGGGGACATCACCCTGCAGTTACATGGGGCTACACATCTGGCTGCGGGAGGAGTGCAAGGAGGATCCACTTAGTGAGTGTCTTTCTTAAAGCAAGGAACTCAAAAACTTTTGTGTCTGGAGGAATCAGTCATCCCCCAGATGCTGGGCAGCTTTCTTCAGGAATAAACCTCCTCCCAGGCAGAGGCAGGAGGGAGATGTTCACCATGTCATGGGCAGGGTGGGGGCTCACAGCTCATTTGTGTCTGTCCCGGTTTCCCTAACGCATGTCTGAGTCAGGGAAGCTCTGCTGTCAGAGAAAGTGATGACTGATAATGATATAGTGAAAATTCCTCTGTTTACATCACTGCTTTCCACACACCCACTTTGTTTTCTCATTTTTAGCAAGCTGCATAATAAAACTTGTTATAAAATGCTGTTCCTCCTTTCACCGTCTGATGAGTTAATAGCAAACCCAATTAAATGCAGCATGCAAGACAGCCAAGTTGTATGCGTCTTCCACTGTCTGACTCCCTTTAAGAACTGCTACATCACTTTTAAGTCATTTCCTTTCCCAGATGAGGCAGTTTCACTTATATCAAAGAGCTTGATCTAAACCAAACAGTCTTACAATAAACCAGACAGGCTCATTTTTGATATCATTAGCCTTTAACCTCAGAGGGACTTCTTCAGACAGGAGCTGCAACTTGTTACCAGATGTCAAAAAATGTTCGTCATCAAAACCTCAAGTGACAACTTCAGGCTAAGCAGTGTGGGTTTTTTGATTGTATTTTAAATGGCGGAAATTTTTATTTGATGTAGCAGTGCTCAGGGTGGCAGAAGGAAAGAGAAAGGAATTTCAAAAACCATGTCACAACAGGCTTTAAGTACTCTCAACTTCACTATTTAACTGTTGGGTTTCTTCATAAACTGCTAGTCTGTGGTAAGAAGGAGCAGCATTTCTTGCTTTCCCAAGAGAAAAGCAGAAGTCCTCCACATTTTATACTACAACAGCAAATACTCAATGTGTGACTCAACTCAGATACATTTTAGGAAGGAAATTTTCAGCAACTCGAGCCTAGGTAAAAAGGCATGTCTGTTATTTTATCTCTGCATACAGAGCAAACCAGGTGAGAGAGCTTTACTTTGAGCAGAGGGAGGAATTTAGTAGAAGCAAATGTAATTCTCTGTATTTTCTTTATGAAGCTTTTATATATTGCATGTGACAATAAAAACACAAAGCTAAAAACTGCTATCATGCTAAATTGTAGCTGTTTCTTTACCTGTTGTCTAGAAAGGAGATGAAAGCAAACCCAATGGAAAACCTGGCTCAGCAGCTGAACCTTAGCAAGGTATACCTTTCCCCAGTGGTATCCCTAGGATGCAGTGATCTGTATTAGTTACTGCTATCTGAGCCATCATATGGCCTCCTGCATCCATTCATGATCTGACCCACAGACAGATATGTGAAAAACCTTGTTCCTTTAAGAGATAGTTATTTCTTTGTTTCTTTTAGGACAATGCCAGAACTCACAGATTTATTCTGTATAAATGAGAAATTCCACCGCTCATTGAATAGATATGGGCCGTAGAAGATAATTAGCCACTGCTTATGGTTTGTCCAACCCACAATGTTTGGGTCAGGTATTGCTCACCACCCACATTAATTGCTCAAAACAGATTGACTGGTTTTGGACCAAGTATTATCTCACCAGCATTTAATATCCCTGCCATGGCAGGAAAGGAAACAGAAACCTGAGAAGAGAAAATTAGAAGGGTGGGAAGGAAAACAATTTCTTAACTGTGCAACGGACTCTGTCTGTCTAATGAATCTCCTTTGAAAACCACCCATAGTAATAAATTAGGATGTAATATAGTGCAGATGGATCAACAGCGGCACACTCATAACCTTCTGTATCTGCCACAGGTGTTTGATTTTGCATTCGACAGCAGGTCAAGGGGTAACCATGCAAGGACAATCCTGCTATAGAGGGTGACAATTCTGTTTTCCCCCAGTTTTCAGGATTAAAAACTTGTTGTTCTAGATTCAAAGTAAACTCAAGCCTCTCAATTCTGTGGAGTGGAATTACGTTGATACAACAGCCTAAGGATTGGAAAAATTATTTTAAAAATCAAATCTGGACTTCTTTTCCTGCATACAGCTGACTAGTGTTTAGAAACCTAGACATAAACATCATTGTAATTCAGTAACTTTAGAAAATAATTTACTTTGACAGAACAACACATGATGACATTATTCCATTAAAATTTTGTGTCTAGAACTGACCAGCTCTTCATTCACAGTCTTGTCCTGTTGGCTTAGACATTGGATGATCTCCATAAAAAAAAACTCAGATCATGTAGTCTTTAACTACATGAAACCTTTGGGGGTCTTCAGCATCAGTTGTGACAATATGCACAGTATTTTTTTCAGAGCTACAGATAAAACAAACAAAAAAATTAGTATAATATACAGGAGAATATAATGTTCTTCCAAAATAGGTTAAAAATCTACAGAGGAAAAAAAAATCCAACATAAGGATGCTACACGTAAGAGAAATTTTCATTGAACCCGTACAATTTGTCTAGACTCCTGCTGCTGTCACTGCTCCACAGTTTTCTACAGCTTCTCAAGGAGGACTGGAAGGATTAGCCATTTCCTGAGTTCCAGTCGTGCTTCTTACAGTAAACTTCCCACACATGTTTCAAGCCATTTAGCCTCATTGTTCCTCCCCTCCAGGTTTCTTATTCTTGATGAAAAAAAAACCAAAACCAAAACAACCACAAAAGGCTTGGGAATCTCCCAGGGGTAACATCTATACAATGCAGTAAAGGATATCTGTGCATCAGTCCCCTCAGTGCTCAGTACACTGAAACATAAAGGTAACCACTGGAAGCTGAAAGGTTTAAACTGCCTTATGTAGGTGGTTTATTCTCTATTCCAAACAACTGCTAATGGTCACCACTGGGTCTGGGGTACTTACTTGGCTGGACCTGTAGTCTGACTCAGTATGGCAAGTCTTTCATTCTTACAGTGCTTATCTCTGAGTCTCTCTAGCTGCTATTTACTATAATCTTGCAGTTAAATGTGTGCAGGACAGTCTTTGCTTGGCACTAGTTATGAGAATTATTTGTTTAAATCAGATTCTCCTGGGTTCCAGCTGATGCTGCAGATAGGGACATGCTGGAGCTGTTATGGTCTCTAACATTTGGCTGTGGCCGGGACAGTGTCTTGCAGCCAAATTCTTGAAGGACTTTTTGTGGGATGGCAGTGCATTTCTGTTGCTGATGCTGAACGAATGTTACATTTTTAATTGAATTTCTACAGTTATGGTCTAATGACAAATGTGTATGCTCTGCATTATGCCCTCTCATGACTTAAAACTGTGAGAGCTACAGCAAAGGGGCTCTGTTAATAATAATAAACAATATTAAATGTCAGCTGGATGAAACTGAAGAACGGAAAAAAGAATAGTACGACACAGGGAGGTTTTGTTTCCAGTTATTTTATTTTCACTGCATTTAGAGGACTTTTATACTTTGTCTGCTTTGAGGAATATTTTTATACATAGAAATTAACTTCTGTGAACTGGGAGTTCACAAGTCTTCCTGCTGACTTGAGGAGAAGTAGGATCAAGATTAATTTTTTGGTTTCTTCTCCTTACCAACTTTCCCTGTCGTATGAGTGCTGCTCTGCTCAGACATGTTTCTATTTTGGATATTTTCTTCTCCACAGATCCCTGCTACATGTTGAGGATAGGCTTCAACTGCATACAATATTTTACCATGAGAGGTCAATTGTTCTTCAAATAAGGAGGAATGTTTTATTGCTCTGGCATTTTGTCTCTTTGGATATGGTTTAGAAACCAAATAACACATTGAAAACATGCTTCGACAGAAACAAAGCCCAAGAATCCTCATCTTGTTTATTTTATTTAGATATTGCAAGACTCCTAGCAAAGCTAACACCTCATGGCTTTAATGGAAGTCCTTTAACAAAAATGAAGAGTAAGATAGACAGACACTATACAGTGTTGTCACTGCAGGTCAGAGCTTGAAATGGTCCTACTTATTTTGTGGAAGTTTTTCGTAACTCTTTTTTCCTTGGAAAAGACGGGATTTCTGTGCTAAAAGTTAAGGCCCATAAAACTCATGAACTGAATCAGTACATACAAGAAGCTATTATGGCAGTCTAGCCTCCTCCAAAAAATTCCTCTCCAGTTGCCCATAGCAGATAAAATTTCTTTCAAAAGTTACGCACTCAGACTCTGCACATTTTTTTTTTTAATGGCAAGAACTAAAAGAATAGAATTTGTACATCAAGGCTTTAGGTCAGGGATTCCAGGAAATTTTGTGGGGTTTATGTAAAATTCAAAAGCAAAATAAAAAATTCTGAGTTAAGAACATTGTAAACTTGTAAATTGCTGAATTTGAACTTGAGGTTTTAAAGCTGTTTAACCCTATGGTCACTGTTTTAGGGAAAGTTACCAGCTATTTCTGGGATTTTCTAAAAATAAATGGTCTGGATGCTCTGTCAGCTTTGGTCTCATTAACAGAGAGACAAAATCAAGGCAACTATTTTTGTCTACTCAAAGTAATGGAGAGGATTACACTGGCAACTAGCATCACCTCAGAAACCGCAGGATCCATCATCACGAGCTTTATAGCTAAAGCCTTGTCTAAACAGAAGGCATTTTCTTCACAGAACCTTTTTCATTTCACAGGATATTATGAAAAAAATGTACTAACATATTCAGATTTTGTGTAATGGCATTTTGAAAAGGAAATTCAAAAGTAAAAACAGGACTGGAAAATTCATTCCAAGGCTTGAGCAACAAAATTCTCATGGAAGAGCTTATTGGTGTAAGGATAAGTGTCATTAACTCAAGTCAAAGAAACCCTTGAGTATCAACAACAGCATTTAGATGAGCTCTATCACTAATGGAGCCAGAATAAACCCTTGATTTTTGCATCCATTAGTTTCCACCCATGCACATGTGAAGAGACCTGGCAAAACGCACTATGAGTAAAATTGCATTGCAGTGGTGACCTTAGTGACAAGTCTCCCACAGAAGTCGTGATCAGTTACTTCCTCCACAGATGGCTGGTACCACCATTCTTTCAGACAACATGCTATAAAATCATGTATAATTTCAGGAAAAAGGAACAGGATCCTCCATGGCTGGCAGGAAAAATGATAGTTTGGATTTTTTTAATGGTTTGAGAAAACAGAAGTTGTTTTGCGGATCCACAGTTGGAAAACTAACCAAAATAAAGTCAGCTGTTCTCTTTAACTTGTAAGAGGGAACTTTTAAAAGTTAGAAACAAAGTCCCCACCAAAAGAAGGTGAAGAAACCAAGACATGGAATGCTCCTAGGTAGTAATGTTTGCTATTCGTGATTTTTGATTTTACAGGATAAAATTCTGACATAATGAAGCCAATTGTAAAATTTCTGCTTCTGCAGAACTGGCATTCATACAAAGCTCTAGTGTCTCATAAGAAATTTCCATACTCCAAACTCAGATTAAAAAAAAAACAAGCCACCAGTAGAGTGATAGCTGTTTTCTTGAGCGATGTTGTATCTGAATGGTTGGTGTTCACATCACAATTTGCAGATACAGTGTTTGTGAGGGATGGTAGATTGATGTGTT
Organism: Pterocles orientalis; assembly: GCA_011057875.1. Classification (NCBI taxonomy): domain Eukaryota; kingdom Metazoa; phylum Chordata; class Aves; order Pterocliformes; family Pteroclidae; genus Pterocles; species Pterocles orientalis. Next base: position 595,780 of record WKFP01013984.1, on the reverse strand, counting down.
AAAAACAGCACTTTCTCATTCAATAGAAGTCAATTGTCTGGTTTTGAACAGTTGGATACCCAATCAAGACTTGTGGGTTCAGTCTGTCTCTGGCAAATTTTGCACTAGCATTTCAACTCCCTTTCAGCTAAATACTTTACATACAAGGAACCACTGTCTAAATCCAGCAGTCTGTTTTGGAGGAGTTATTCAACTTGAACCTCCAACAAAGGGAAATTCATGACACTGAGCCAAAATGTGGTTTATTCACGCCTTTCTATCAGCAATATATATTAACTGCTTGAGAATGGCTGAGTAAATATTTGGCCCCTGGTGTTTGCCACCAAACTCAGACTTCACTACTGGCACTGTTCACGAGATGAACGCCGCAGTGTTTTCTCCTATGCCCACCGTGCTCTTCCTCTGTTCTGGACTTCACATCTGATCTATGCGTTCTCCTTGAACTGCTGTCCTATACTTTGAAGTGTGCTCCTGAAGCACCTGGCCTCATTCGCCTACCAAACTTTGTCATTGCCCCTCAAAAACTGGCTTTTATGCACATTCTTCTCAAAACACAATACTTAGCAATTTTTAGCCATACGCACTGAGGAGGCAAATACCCAGTAAGTCATTAGGCAAAATGTCCCAGGCCTTCCCAGATTCTGGGTCTACTGTCTCATCACAACTTCCAAATCCTTCTGACTGTCTTTATAATTGTCTAATTCTCCTTTTCTGTGTTATTGGTGATTTATTTCTCTAGTGATGGCTTGTTCCATACATTTTCCCAGAGCTTTGCTCTTGTGGAAGCAACCCTGAGAGTCTCTCGCTTCAAGCACACCATTGTCTTTTCAGACCATATTTGACAAATAAAAAGATTTGCATGTTTTTATTCTATAACTTTACATTATTTTAAAAGTAGCCACTTCAAATCTTTTTAAATGACGTGAAGAGTGAAGCTCAGTTTATTTACTTCCCATTATGTTTCCTCCAGTCCCCTGCCATTTAGTCTTGCTTGTTCTGGCTTTCTGTCAGGAGCCTTTACTGTTGAAATTTTTCTTAAGAATGATTATACTTGTTGCAATTTTACTGATTAAATTCTTAAAAATACTGCTTCTCAGTTTAATTGCTTTTGCATTACTTGCCAAGGACATTTATGTACAGACAATATACTTTCTGCACCAACAATGGAGGTTGCCTGGTGTTTTTGTTTCTTTAATTCCACCTCCTTTCTTTTCTCCCAACAGAAACTGTGGTAATGCAGGCTTTTAAAAAAATACTTGGAAATGTGATCTTTTGCATTAAAAAAATTGGGCCATGCTCATACTGCCTGCCAGCAATACATATTTGAAGTATTAATGTACAACACCTAAAAGACACATAATATGAATACAGAACTCAGCATTAAAACACCCTTTCAAGACAAGCCAGCTGTCTTACTCTGAAAAAAACCCAGCAAACCCAGATGCGGAGCTAATCAATTTGTTCATTATAAATGAACTACCTGTCAAATGATTGAGAAAAAGCCCTGGGTTTTACATACCTATTTGTAACGTGAGTTCATCCAATACCTTGTGCAGGCAGCTGCTAAGATTCATTGGCTAGGCATCAGTCATTAGTGGTCAGACATAACAAAGAAATGTCAGGACTGAGAATCTGTTGTATGCGGGATTTTCCACTGAGCTTCTCTGGTACCTGAAGGCAGATGAGAGGCAGGCTATAATTTAATTGAAACTTTTCCATAGGGAAATGCACACATATAGACAACAGTCCTTCTTCAATTTGAGATACTGCAGCAGACACCTAACCGAAGCTCAGTAATTGATGACTGATAAGCTTGAGAGAAGGAGCAGCGGTCCAGCCTGACCATATCAGCTAGCGGTACCCAACAGAACAGAAATTGCTAGTCATTTAATCTGCCTGGCTTACACATTGAACTTTTTCACTGCCTTCCTTGGGAGGAATTGACCTGTCACCATTGCCTTCTTCATCAGGGAGACCCATCTGCTGAACTCTTGGAAGTGGTCCCTCAGCCTTGCCCATTAAAATGACAACCAAGGTAAGAGTACAGCTGTACAGCTTAATAACTTCAAGTTCATAATGGTTAGTGATTAGCCAATTAATTGTCTAATAATTTAAATTAATGTTTTGCAGCTCATTCTAAGGAGTCAAAGGTAATCACAAGAACATATCCCAGGGCATATAAAAAGACTATTTTAGTATTTACAACTAAAAAATTATCAGACCTATTGAAAGCAGTGTTTTTGACTAAACTGGAAGTGCTCTGCAGTAGGGAAAGTACAAAACCTTTCCATTTAAGTCCAATTTTAAAAAAATCTCTAAAATTCACAGACTTCCTCACAGTGACTTGAAGCTGCATGCTATTTCATTAATCGAGAGCAATACTAGTCCACCTGGAGTCGTGACACAGCTCCTTTTATCACCTCTTTCCCCCTCCTTCTTTACCACCTGCCAGATTTGATAATCAATCTCTGTCTCAGATTTTCATCACAGTTGCCCAGTCATCTGTTCCAGAATGCTCATGGCTTCCATTGCTTTGCAGGGAAGCAAAGGAAACACAGTATTAACAAAGAGCTGGCAATTGTAAGTAGCTGTGAACCCTATTCACAGAAAAAAAAGAAAAAAGAAAACAAACAAACAAACAAACAAAACAAAAAAAAAACCAAAAAACAAAACAAAAAAAACCAAACCAAAATGTATTGTGTGTGGACAGTGAGAATGAGCAAGGGTCTGTAGTCTGGCCTCTTTCACTGTGATTGGATGATTTCTGAGGATATCCGATATTCAGCCAACATCCTTTCAGGTCTAAATAGGGCAGACAGACGTGAAGGGGGCAAAGCACATTGCTAAAGTCTGTCCCTGTTACAGCACTTTTACTTGGAGGGAAGAAGTAATTAGAAAACAGCCTGAAAGTTGGAAAGGAATCAGAGAATTTCTGAAAAGGAAACAAACTTCACATATGAATACTTACAGGGCTGGGATCAGGGAAAGAGAGAAAAATTTAGGGCTTGGTGAGTAGAATACAGGAATGACTGGGGCAATAAGTTGATGTTGGAAGAGGGTGAGGACTAGGGATGCAATGAACACACAGGGTGTGTAAGCAGAAAATGGTCACTGGTTGTCATCAGCTGCTGAAGAGCAAAGCTGAGCAGCCATGTACTACAATTCTTCCTTCCCCAGGATTTTTTTTCCTTTGGAGACTTGAATTCTGATGAATTTACTTTATTCCAAATGCAGATAATAACCTGAGCTCTACACTAATCAGGATCATCAGAAAATTGTTGGTGGTATTATTTTTGCTCATAAGAAATACTGGCACTCATTCCTTAACAGGCTCTAATATATTCCTCAGTGTATCTTAAAATGTGCGGGAAAGAAAACACCAGATAAGAGGAAAACTGTATTTTTTTTCCCTAACGTGTCATGGTCAAGGAAAGACACTGACAGACTGAAGTGAGGCCACTAGGACGGTCAGGGGGCCAGAGTTGCCCACATATGAGGAGTTGTTGAGAAAGCTGGGTTTATTCAGCCTGGTGAAGAGATGGGTCAAGGGAGACCTTACTACTATCTGCAACTCTCTAATGGGAAGATATAGAAAAGATAAAACCAGTCTCTTCTCAGAGATGCATAAGGATGAAATAAGAAGCAACAGACATAAATTACAACATAGGACAAAAATATTAGGAGAAAGAATTTCACAGCAAGGGTGGTCAAATTTGAAGCAGGGGCACAGAGACAGAGTCAGCTCTCTATCCATGGAGATATTGGAAACTTGAGTGGATATGGCCCTGCTCTAACTGGACCTGCCATGAATGACAGGTGGGATCACCTCCATAGATCCCTTTAAATATTTTTCTATGGGTCTATGAAAATTTCCTTGTTTTTATGCTGTAGCTGTTAGTGTAAGTTTATTGTTATTGGTTGAGTTGAGATGTGCACAGTCCTCCAGACTTGCTCTGCACTGAATGCAGGAACAAAGCTCCCATTTCAAGAATAGCTCAAATTCAGATGGAAAGCATCAGAAAATGCACCCTGTCAGTCATTTTCATCAGATCAGGTGATGGCACCTCAATGGGGTGGGATACGATCCTCTCAAACATCCTGCATATCTTCCCGCACTGGAGAGATTCAGCTTCCCACTGCGCTACACCTGTTTGAGGTGTAAACATTACAAAGGCTGTGGACACCGTACTTGCTGCTAGGAAAAAAAGGCATAATCCAAACTCTGCTGAGTCAGTAAGTGTTTTACCACTAGGTTTCAAGGTCATTATGGGACCACACATATGAGCAGTTGTAACTTTCCAAGGTTAATTATTTGGGCTGTTTTGGCCTTAGCAGAAGCAGTCACACGTTGTTGTTCCCAAGTATCTTCCAAAGTATCTTCCCAAGTTTCTCTCAAGCATCATCATGCAAAAGATACAGTACACAAAAGATCTTGTTTTACAAAACACTGCAATGTTTTACAAGGTAAGCCAGTACTTAATTGTTGTGAGTGGATAGTTTTATGGATGTATTTAATATAATTCTTCCAAGTTTCTACCTTCCAGGAACGCTATTGGTTTAAGATAGAAATGTAAAAATTCTGGTATGGGGTAAAGATGTTGTTAATTTACAGATATTGTAAACCACTCATGTCATGCATAGATGTTAAAGGAGGGACATATTCTTAGCATCTGTAGAACAAAAAACACTTTTGACAGTGACTATATATGCACACATAGACTTATATACATGTATATATGTCTATATATCAAGATTCAGTAAAAAACTATCAAAGGGTCATTTTTAAGCTGACTGCTACAGCCAGTAAGCCTTTACAGAAAAATCGCATTTAAAGATTTCCTCATAAAGAAGCAGAACATTGTTCCTGTTCCCTGACTACTGTCACAAGTAAGCCTAGGTAACATTCAATAATCTCTTTCTGTAGCTGTTTCCAGCCACTGTAACTCAGGTCTACACAGTGCTCTTCATGGGCTCTTGTTTGGGAAAGCACAGTCACTATCCAGACACAGATTTACTGAGAGGATTTAAGACACCAGCACCACTCACTGCAGGGAATGTGCTACAGGCTACACTATGTAGCAGCTGTTGCATGGACCTTCCCACACAGACTGAAGCTCCTTTTCCTTTTGGAAAGGTATTTACAGGCTATAAGGAACAATTAAATTATATAGGTACAAATACTGGAAACACAAGATGAGAAATAGACATTTGCCTCAGTAATATTGTCATAAGGCTTCAAAGCAGCAGTTTTCAAAGTAACTTCCCTAAGAAAAGAACATAACTTAAAGACAGGACATCAAGAAATGAAATTACAGAATTATATGTAACCTTATAGGTAACAACAATTTGATCTTGTTAGGGTGAAAATAGGATGTTGATAAAGAATTACAAGAAAAATTTGTGATGACATCAGGAATTCTGTGAAAGGGCAGTGATATTCTGTAAATGCAATTTGGCATAGCCTGTGTAGCTAAGCAACCAGAAGACAACCAGTGGTGACTGGGGAGCAGTTTCAAGAAGATACAGAAAATTCTTTGGAGCAACAGACATGAAGAAAAAGGTTTGATACGAACTTCGCTGAGAAATAAAAGGATTTTGCCAAAGCAGGAGAAACTGAGAGGATCTGGACGGGAGAACACAGCTGAAAACCTTGTTAATGGGAAGGACATATGGTCTATTATGAAGTTACTGCAGAAGAGATCTGAGGTTCAGGTCCCTAGTGTTTTAGAAAAGGTCCTTTGAGTGTTCTCATATGTTTTCACAAGATTATTAGAATAATTCCAGTTGGAAGAGATTTCAAGATATTTCTAATCTGAACCTCTGCTCTTGCCATGCACCACTCTCAAGAGCCTGGCTCCTTCTTTTAGTAGGACCTGTAGTGATAGGACAAGGGTCAGTGGTTTTAAACTAAGAGAGGGTAGATTCAGACTAGACATAAGGAAGAATTTTTTTACAATGAGGGTGGTGAAAAACTGGAACAGTTTTCCTGGAGAGGTTGTTGATGCCCCACCCCTGGAAACATTCAAGGTCAGGTTGGATGAAGCTCTGAGCAACCTGAGTTGAAGATGTCCCTGCTCATTGCAAGAGGGTTGGACTAGATGACCTTTAGAGGCCACTTCCATCCCAAACTATTCTATGATTGTAAGTTTCTATGCTTCTATGATTCTATGCTTCTATGATTCTATGATTTTATTATTCTTCTTAATAGCCTCCTCTTCAGTTCTAGTAGGCTGCTGTCAGGTGACCCTGGAGCTGCTTTTTCTCTGGGCTGAACAAATCTTGGTTCTCCAGTCCTCTTCACAGGGCAAGCACTGCAGCCCCCAAACAGCTCAGTGGGCCTCCCTGAACTCACTCCTGTTTGTTTTTTCTTTCTTGTACTTGGGGGGAAGGGTCCAAAACTATGTGCAATGTACCAGCTTCCTGGATAAGCCAAAATCTGATTTCCTGAAGTCCAGAGTCTTAATTCTGTTAATTGCCTTCCTTACTCACTGCAGGACCTTCACACTCCACTTCATGATCACCACAGTCAACGCTACCACTGATTATGACATCTCCAAGCAGTTCCTCCTTGTTAGTGAATGGCAACTCCAGCCATGTGTCACCCCTGGCTGTTCCATGCAGTACTTGTAGGAAGAAGTTATTCCTGTCATACTCCAGAAACCTCCTGGTTTGCCTGCATTCCACCATGTTGCCCCTCCAGTATGTGTCAGAGAAATTTTCTACTGGCCTTGATCAAGACACTAGAAACAGGCCTGCTATCATTGGCCAAAGATCTACCTCGAGAGCAGCTTCCTAGGTTGCAAACTCTCTAGTATACGTGCCTGCATGTCCATGCTTGAACATACCTAGCAAAACAGGACTCCAGCCTGTGGCAACGGTTCCTAAACACAATGATAAGACAACCATGTGGTGCCCCAAAAGACTTCCTTTTTGTTATCTGGATGAGTCCCAGTCTTCAACTATTGCCCAGTTCCCTTCTAGAGAACCAGTCAGAAACAGCCCAGACTTCCTATCCATGTGTCATCATGACTGAGAAAAAAAGCCAGTAGCAGACTAGGAAGCTACTAACAAAAGTGGAGCATTTGTCTCTTCTGCTATGCTGAAATGGAATATGCTGAACTCGGGGACCTTCCACTTGCACAGGACTGTAAAGCGGATACTGGTGTGCTGTGTCTGGCTTGGTGGGATCCTTTGTAGGGCAGTCACTGTGGCTTGGTTTAAGATGGATCTTTGATTCACACTTCACTGGTGGTCATGAGTCAGTCTTCTAACTTGATATAATTCCACGTTATTAAGCCTATCAGGAAATAATTAAGCCTTTTCTTTTTTTCTTTTTCTTCTTTTTTTTTTTTGGGGGGGGGGGGGAGGAAGGATTTGCTTTGATCTGTAACCAGACGCTGGAACGGATTTGATTTATAGTTTTCATGATATCAAGGATTTATAATCTGAGCTTTCTTGCTGCTGTCAGGAATATTTCCCAGTCAGCAAGTTGTGTCTGCAAGCTGTTACCAGCTGGTGATAGTTCCCAATTTGCTATGGGAGGAACAGGCCTTTGGCAAGCTTCCTCACAATATGGAAACGTGGTTATGTGGCAACGGAGATATCTAATAGTGGCTGTCAGTCTCCACTCAGTGCTGAGGACGACAGCCACTGTGGAGATGAGGAGCAGGCAACAGAGAGAGCCAGGCACTGTGGGGAAAGGGGAGAGGAGGACAGCAGGGCAGAGGCTCGGGATGGGATGAGAAGGGGAGTCAGGGAGCAGGAGGAGGATTTAAGTGGAGAGACAGACAGGAACAGATCATGGGAGACATTCAGAGTGGCAAGAAAAGAGGGGAGCTCTCTGTCTGCTCAGTACCAGGGCTGGAGAGGAGATGGCCATCCTCCAGGCTCCATGCAGAGCTGAATCTCAGCTGAGGAGCAACTCCCAGCAAAAGGCTAGATCCCCTGCTCTTGCCTCCCTGTGTGAATAGAGTTTCCTGAAGTCTGCAGATTATTTTACTTGCTGGTGGACTAATGAGTGCAGACTTTCTCTGACTCCTCCACACAGCAGTACTCAGAGATGGGTCCAGGCCGTCCACACAGCTCCATTTACTTTGAGCCAGGAAACCATGCCAACTGAAGAGGCAGGTTCCACATCTTGCTCTGATGACAATTTGCCACTGTGGACGTTTGAGTAGAATGAATTTGGTGGCTGCAGAATTAACCATGCTGTGCTGCCCTCATGCAAACTGGTTGCTGAGGTAAGAGTGATGGAAAGAGCAATGAGAAACAGCTATTTGCTTTGAGTCGGGTGTGCAGAATGAGTTTCTCTCTTTCAGCACCAAGAAAGAGGCAATGTTAATTCTGCAGTCTAGAGAGGAGAACCTTAATATTTCATAGTAGCTAAAGCTTTCATGTGGCAATGTAATAGTAACATACCGTAAGAAAGTTAACATCTCTGGCAGTTAAAAAAAATGCTCGATAGAAGTTTTATTTGATGACTCTATGTGATGTTATATCTCTGACCAAACTGTCAGCAGCAAAACACCTTCCTGGGCTCTGTAAATGGCATATCTTAGCCCCCTTATGAACACCGTTAGAGCACAGTTTCACCTTTTGCTACTTTGCAGTTTCACCTTTTACCTGCATAACTTTGCCCATGTCGTCAAATCCAATTCCAGTCCAATATTTCTTTGGTGATATTTGATGTAAGTCTCAATCTGGTGATAGCCTAGTATGCAATTTTATTTAGGAGTTGGTTGCTTTTCAGACTTTCCCTTCGTTACAAAAGGATTTAAACTTTCTGTTTGGAAAACATTTGGAGGCATTTCCCCCTCTCCCATTAAATAACTTCACAATTCGCAAAGCTTTTGCTTTCTTTGAAATCCTGTGACACCTCAGCTACAGGCTCTGCAGGTAAAATACAGCTGGTTAAACAAAAAGCATCCCGTGCTATGACCAGGGCAAATTTTAAGGATAATTTATTTCTTGGTGCACTTGTGTGGTGTACGGAAGATAAAGGCAAGAAAGCTGTCAAATTTGTCATTTTAGGTTTAATATGCTATATGACCATAGTTGTCTAAGGGGAGAAAGTAAGAAGTCGGGGAAAGAACGAATGGAAGTGCAGAAAAAAAGAGAAAAAGAACTATAAAACATTTTGCAATCTACAGAGAGAAGTGCAGGTCTGCAGGCTAAAAGCACACACGAGGGATTTCAGACCAGGTTCACAAATTCCTTTTTGTTTGAACATTTTGTAAATAGATACATGGAGTCTTCATCATAGCAAGGAGTGATAGATGGGCACCACTGAAGACAGTAAGTGGTTTACGAGCCAACAGCCCTTTTGAAGAAAGGATCTAGGCATCAAGGAGAAGGCAGGACAGACTTTTAAGCAGATTTAGATATTGCTTTCTGGAGCAGAGCAATGTGTAAAACCTGTGAGGCAATGCCTAGAGGAATTCCCAGTGCCATGAGCCCTGGCTCCACTCTAGCTGGCTTTCTGGGGAGTACATGGGGAAAATTAAATACCTGTAGAGGGATCTTCTGAGGCCTGTCCAGCTGTGCTGGGAGCTGCTGAACCAGCCATGAGCTGAACACGGACAGCCAAGGGCTTCATTTTGCACCCAGCCCGATACACTGCTCGGACAGCCCAGGACAGAGTTGCTGCAGCCAGAGGCAGGCTCATTCACTGCAGGTCAGAAATCCAGGCAGCCAAAATCTTCTGGTTAAGATGCCTGTTCTGCTTTCCATTTTTTCTTTGAAATCTTCTAGCTATTCCAGACATCTGACTAGTCTAAGGTCAAATCAGATGAAAACAAACAAAAAAATAACTTAAAGACCTGTTCAAAGTAATTTGCAGGGGAACTTTTGGGTAATGCAAGGCTAATTCTTAACTTTCCTCACATAGAGCATCAAAAGCAACAGTATGTTCTTTGTCATTTCCGTGGAATCAAAGCAACTGAGATAAAAAAGAAGAGCCACATTCTACCTTCATTTACACCACAGTGAGTTCATAGCCTTTCTCACAGCCTGTGGAGTCAAAGGAATCTATTAAAAATTATTTCTACTCCATACAGGTATCAGCAGAGAATTTAGACCTTCCAGACGTGGAAATTTTGGGGGAGAAGGCGGAAATATCATTCATTTTGATGCATTTATATTGTACCAACATGCCTAGGTTGGTTAGAAAGAAGACTTGAAGCCAGGGAATCTACACGGACAAAACTGTTGCTTACACTAATATATTGATACAAAGCTGTTATATTTGTACAGTTAAGTTTGCTCTGTAATATGCTCGCCCATATAAACAATTTTCTACCAGTATAACTGCCTGTTCCCACAAGTATTTTCTGTTGCTGTTTCAGTTATAGCACTGTAGTTAAAGTGGCAAAACTCTCAAATACAGACAAGCCTCTTTAGAGGGAACCCAAATTGCCTGTCAAATAGGAATTTGCATTGGTCAGATAAACTCTACACAAACAAAATATTCAAAGGCTTCCAGTCAATAAACACCAATGATACTACTGCACAGACTGCCTGCCAGTGTGAGCCAGCTCACAGATGCAGTTAGGGGCATAAATATGGAGATGCAACAAGTGGAGTCTGCAAAACCGCCTGAACAGTCCAGGTGGCCAAAGTGCCATCAGCCTTTGTTAAGTTTGTATCGTTAGACACCTGATTAATTTTGTGCTTTTGCCTAGAAGCATGAATTTCAACAACAGGTTATTCTAATGCTCTGGTAAAAGTGTTTACCCTCCTAATCCTCACAACTGAAAGTTTTCTGAAGTAAAATACAAACATACTTTGAAGGTACATGAGCTTTTTGGAAATTAATGGAAGCATAGCACCAAGCTCAGAGGAAGGTTTAATAAACATAGAATCATAGAACAGTTTGGGTTGGAAAGGACTTTAAAGATCATTGAGTTCCAAACCCCTGCCATGGGCAGGGACACCCTCCACTAGCCCAGGTTGCTCAAAGCATCATTCAGCCTGGCCTTGAACCCCTCCAGGGATGGGACATTCACAGCTTCTCTGGGCAACCTGTGCCAGTGTCTCACCACCCTCTCAGTGAAAAATTTCTTCCTAACAACTAAACTAAGTCTACACTCTTCCAGATTAAAACTGTTACCCCTTGTCCTCTCACTACACTCCCTGATAAAGAGTGTTTCCCCATCTCTCATGTAGTATTTAAAAGGTACTGGAAAGTCTCCCTGGAGCCTTCTCTTCTCCAGGTCGAACAACCCCAACTCTCTCAGCCTGTCCCTACATGGGAGGTGCTCCAGCCCTCTGATCATCTTTGTGGCCCTCCTCTGGACTCGCTCCGACAGGTTCGTGTCCTTCTTATGTTGAGGGCCCCAGAGCTGAATGCAGCAACAAAAGGATGCTTAGGTCAAGTCACAGGCAAGCACAGGAGACTCCCGTTCAGCTCCCACCTCCTACTACCATCTCTGGTCCTTGCAAGCATTCATCTCTTCCACGCTGCAGCACCTTTAAGGCAAACCTGACTAGTCAGCCTGGGAGCTGAATTCACCATGTCAGCACAGTCGATCAGTTCTTGGTCGGGAGACCTCATTTGTGCAACCACCTCAGCTGCATGCTGAAACTGCAGATTAGCAAGGGCCTCAGCTGCGTACGAAATAGAGTGGTCCTTCATCGGCAGGACTAGGAGCCAGGCTTAATTTAGCATGGAGCTGCAGCTTTTTTTCCTGTGGCAGAGACTGCACAACCCAACACATTCTGTGACTGAAACATAGTTGAAGTGAACAAAGAAAGAAAGTGTCAGGTTCAGGGAGGGAGAGAAAGGGAGGCATATGGACTAGATAGCCTCTCAGAGTTCCTTCCTATCCTACTCACAAGGATCCTCTGCTCTGGGAGGTAAATACTGGCACACACAAGAACAAGCCTCGTGCTATGTTTGCTGGCAGAGTTTGAGAAACCTCTGTTCCCTTCTCCATAACAGCTCATGTAATACTGATAGCAGTACTGTGGTTCTCATGTTCCAGCTGTATTCCAGCATCAGAGGTCACAGTGAGCATTAAACATTGAAGGTTCAAACCAAAACATTAGCTTAAGCTTTTTTTTAAAAGAGGTGTTCTCACTGGAGGACATTCATCTTAAGGGCAACTCTTTCTCGCCTATCACATCGCATTTTGTCTTGGGGAAGAGGTCCCAAAATAAGATGGTTAAGAATAAAATGTTCCAATTTTTATCTCCATCAGATGTTTTCATTTGCAAATTCCCCAGACAACTGTGTGCTCCGAACAAATCAGAGCCAGTATTCAATACTGGATTCAGCATTAGTGGAGATCTGCTGAAGGATTTTCGAAGTACACTGGTGTAAGTGCTCTCTGTGGTAAACATTTAGCAACAGTACACATTTACCATTGCTGGACATCTCTGAAATAAAACAGACTTGTTCTTCTGCTAGAATTTCCTCATAAAGCTGGTGTCAGACTACTGAGATAAAACACAGAAGCTACCTCCTCATAAGATCATTCTGCATTGCAGGCCTGAATGTCACATGGTGCATGTACATTACCATTTCACGTTGCAACAGATTTATTCATTTGAAACAAATCCCATCATTTGGTTCCCATTGTGTAGCAACCTCAGTGACCCAAATTCCGTTCAGCTGGGGCTGGACTGGAAGAGGCCATCCTGGAGTGATCTTCTCTGACAACTCTGGGTGCTGTGGGGACAAAGTAGAGCTAATGTCAAATAAATCTCCAAAATGCAGCCAATGTGGCTGTTAGATACTCAACACCAATTATTTCATCCTGTAAATCTGTTCCCGGTGGACACTAATCGATGCTAATATAGACATTGCTTTTCTGGGGCTCTACTGCGTCTCTCTTCCTTTTCTCACTCTTCATTTCATTTTGTCGCACTGCCTTTATTTGTCATTCACTTAAAAATCTGCCAAACAGCTTATATTTAAGCAAGCTCTGTGGAGTGATAATTACCCCTGACTTATTCTCTGTGTTGAGACATTTCTGGCTACTTTGTTAATATTTTGCTATAAAAATATTTTTGTCAAATTGTAGAACTTAAATATTTTCCACTATGTTTTTTAGGCACATATTTGTGTCTGAATAGGTCTGAGTCTTCTACTAATTCAGTTGTAATTCTGATTCTGAATAACAGTCAGTATTAAGCATGCAAGGATATCAAATATATGTGAATGTAGGTATTCAGGGGACTAGAAGGAGATTTGGGGCTAAATCTGAATAATTCTGCATCCCATATGTCTAATATTTGATGACTCACAATTTTAACCAAGTTGGGGAGAACACTATGGGTTAGGGTTTATCTGTGAGTGACAGAGAATACTGTTCTCAGAGACATCAAGGACAAATTTTACACTATATTCAGTAACACAAAAAACCTTTTAAAATATAGCTTTAGGTGGGGAATTCATCCCATTTACCCTTTGGCAATCAAAATTAGGAATTTGAGACTCTTCTATAGAGAAAAGGAACTGGTGTCTCCAGGTGGTATTTCAGCCATCTAAAGTCTGAATCACCCACTGGAGATGCTTGTGTTTCTTAGTTGAGCACTTTGGTGCTCACAATGGCATGTCCACTGTGAAACAGAAAATGTCATCATAGACTTGCACCAGCAAGAAATAGAGTAGTTTCAATTTCTGATATAATATCTTCTCTTTTTACGTAGTAGTGAGGGTAGTAAAGTTGATCTGTCAGATACATATTCCATCTGCAACTTTGATAATGGATATTGAAGAATCAAGTAAGACAGTTGGGACAACTTTAAAAGGGTTAACTTTCAGGGATTTCTCGGTAAGACATGTTTTGCATTAATTACTTCTAAACAGAAGTCAACACTGCACCTTTGGGAATATTATCGATGAAAGGATGTGAGAAGAGTAACTAAAAAGATATAGTCTACTGGGAGCACCAGGATATTAATAGAAAGAGTGCTTTCATCCAGCAGAAGAGGGTTTAGTGTTCCAGGGCTCATTTCTTCAGTCTACCAGAGATTTTCGTGTGACCTTGGAAAAACTATCTAAGCTTTATCTTTGAAGCATGTCAATAACTAACCATTATTGAAGATCTTGACTTGAATCTATGATGCTTTAGCTAGTTTTGTGTAAAGTGACACTTCTCTACATGGGAAGGGTATTTTGAGTCATTCCATTCCTAAGAAGAAAGGGCAGTAATATTTAAGACAGGGAGCCACTTATTGCATTGTGATTGTGATATTACAACTCCACAGCTGACAGATATAGTGAGGGTCTCCAAGAAACTTGACCGTGCCTGCCAGCATTCATTAGAGTTGAAACTGAGTTACAGTAGCATTATCTGTTATTCTTAGGCATTAAAAACTACTGTGACTTGCAAATATATGTTTTTCTCAAGACCACCAAGACAGCAGGGATCTGTATGAGGGCAAATTACTAATCTCTGACATACACAATTGTGCAACAGCATCTCAGCATGGTTAGCCAGACCTCATGCTTTTGTATATGTTTCAAACAGTGCCAGAGATTCCCTTTCCAAGTTCAAGTTTGGCCCCTTCTTTTTCTTTTACAATAATGCTGTACTTAGGAATCTGAACAAAGGCCACCAGAAACTTGAAATCCAGAAATGACGTCCAGAGTAAACAACTGACTAAAGTTGGGCTCCCTCACTCTGGCCTGTTGCTAGCAGAGAAGTGCCATAGTAGCTGTAAGAGTACAGCCCTCTGCAGATGCTCTTACTTATTTTTCTCAGTTAGGTAAGGGTATGACTATGAGGAGCCAAGATCATGCCCATGATTACAGATGGAGTTTCAAAGATGTCCCAGTCTCTGTAAAATGAGAATTGAATTTTTGCGCCTGTACAAAAGCTTTGCTGTCTGTGAAACGTAACCTGCAGAAAAGCTGTCATATGATATAACAGAAGAGTCAATGAAATGTCCTCTATTCATTAGCAGATTCTTTACCTACCCACTCCCTTTTCTTTATCCTGTCTCCAAAAAATACACACTTTAAAGCACTCATCTTTTCTGGAAAGTTTTGACGTACTTTTATCAGATGAGTCAGGCCCTTGCATCACTTTCGACTGCAGACTGGCACTAAGGCATCTTGCTGCCTTACTGATGAGCTGACACAACCCAATGCAATGCCTCATCAGGGCGAAGCACCCTGTTGGAAGTCACACTATGTTCACATGGAACCTCCTCCCGGGCACGTCTACCCTCCCACCCTTCCCAGCACAGCAGATACGTTTAGCATCCTGTCCCTAGCAGCTGTTTGTTAAAGAACTTTGTATTTTTACCATTTCTAATGTGTTTTAAATGGCCTTGTCCTGCTCCATGCATAGCAATGGTCACATGACTGGAAGAGTAGAGGTTGCTTCCTTTTGCACTTTGACATCTCATATCTTATGATGCAAGGGATCACTTTCCTCTGCCCTAAGCTGCCACGGGATTTATTCTCAGCCTGGAGACTGTGATGACAAAAATGGCACATGGGGTAGTAAGGAGCTTGACATGTTTATGTGGTTATTTGCATCTGTTTGTTTTGCTGCCTTTGCTTGTGCAAGTTCAACATGTGACTTGTGCCCCAAGTCCTTGAAGAATTTTTACCTTTACTTTTCCTTCCCTCAAAGGAAAAAAAGTCATAATGATTAACTAATCTAAAACAGTGACTGTATTTGTTGACAGATCACATTTCCACAACGCAAAGATCTTTGAAGTTGACAAGAGAAGGACCTAGCTGAGCTCACAAAACTCTTGCCGTATATTAATATGATATCTTTGCTCAGAACAACTGTTATTCCTGGCCCGTGCCAATGCTGCCAGGCATGGTTGCTCTTCCCCCTCCAGTGACCCTTTGCTTTGTCAGTCAGATCCAAGAACCCCACAGTGTATGCTTGGGTGACATCTGCACATTTTTGGACAACCTTAGCACTAAGTGTGGCATTCCCTCATGACATCAGTGCAACACCTGAGCTCATTGCCCAGAAGCTCTTGATCTCACATAGTCCCACATGCTCCAGAAGCACTCTCTATAGATGCAGAAGTCTGTCCTAAAAACTGTTGTGATGGTTAATAGAGAAAATCACAATGAAGTCTTGGACATTGAACTTTGTAAGTACTTTTGCAGCTACTAAGGGGAGCTTAAAATTTAGAAGCTGCTCTTTCTTCGGCTCTGCCACGGCAGTGTAACACTGCTGTTACTGTTATCTAGCACAGGACAGGTTTTGCAGCAATGCACCAGTGAGCCAGACCTCTTGAATGCAGTACACAGTGCCGTACCTCAGAACACACTAGTGTAACAACAGGATAGGCAACTCAGTGGCAGCCACTGGAATGGTACCATTGTGCCGCCAAGACTTACCTGGGTCAGGTGAGCCATGGCCTACTCCATTACATGCTAATAGTGGGGATGGGAAACCTGAGGTAGGAAAAGGCTGGTGCAGCTTCAGCATCAAGCTGCTCTCACAAAGACACTGAAGAGCAGTAGTGTAAACTAGTAGTGGTGAATATGGGACTAGCCATTTACCGAAGCTATGGGGAAATAGATGAACTTCCCAGGCTGCTTCTACAAAAACAGATGGGAATGCACTGTGATGGGAAGGATATTCAGTTTGTCGAATTCATTGAGTTCATTCAGTTCATAGAAACAGAAAGAGGTCATGAGGAAAGACTGCACATGCAACGCGTCTTATCCTGCAGGCTCTTTAGCACAGGTTCACAATTGGTGGCTGTATCCTATAACCCTTCTCCGTGATCTCTGTCTGTTAAATGAAGCTCGTCAAAAGACCAAAGCATCCAAATATCTTTTCAAGGACAGAGCTGAAAAGAGGCCATAGAAGTCTCATGAACCCTATTTCTATCTGCATGGGAGCACAAAGAGGAAATCAGCTGTATCAGACTGAGACAAGTAAAAACCCTCATTTCGCTCTGGCTTTCCATTACCAGAATATGGGTTGTACTGTCCATAATACCTCTCCCTTAGCTTTGCCCTGGAGTAAACCAGACAGCTGCATACATTACATCATATCCACAGACAAGCAAGATTCTCCATGTTCTAATCGTATATTTTTAATAAACCCACCAATCCCTCATCAAACAAGCAAAGCAAAGATTTGACAAGGAAGTCTTATTTCCACAGGACTGACTCACATGGTGTTATGTCTCTTTAGAGGGCAAAATGTTCAGACATGAACTAATGAAGCAGCTCCTGCAACTAGCAGAACATGCCTACATGGTCCCAGGCTCATGAGGACACTGGATGTGGGTGGAGATCAGCAACAAGCTCGGGGTGAAGGGACAGGAGAAGATGGGTAAAGGAGAAATGTCTGTGTCAAGGCAGGAGATGAGACCCTAATACAGAAAGACAAGGGAAGGAGCAGAGCTCTTGGAGGGGGGAGAAGTTGTGAAGAAGGGAAAACCATTGAGTTAGGTGGAAAAGGGCAAAGAGGAGAGGGTGTTGCCACTCCACCTCATCACACCTTCTGTATTTCTGATATTTAGCACTTAATACTTATCTGACATTACAACTGGAAAACTTAGCCAGTTAACTCATGGGTCTCTGTACATTGTCCCCAAAAGGTTGTGCCTACACTTTTAGAAGGTATCACTTGAGTTTCTGACGCCAAGCCCCAGGGCCCCTGCCAGCAGCACCAGAGCTTCCAGATGGATGGGGACCATGAACGTTGCTGCTCGGCAGTGGGGTTGGGTGTGCCTGGTGAAGGAAACCTGCCCTGCACTGGCAAGGTTTCAGGGACAGCTGGGATGCTTGGTTCATCCCAGCTGTACCTGGTTGGAGAAAAAGTAGCTCTTTTGTGCTTCTATAGAACACATGTGGACAACTGTATGTGCTCATTGTTTTTCCTCTTTCACTCCCCAGTTCGGACTCACCCAACTCCCAGCAGGCTGGCTTCCCTGAATGTTGAATCAGTGGTGAAAGCTTGGGGCAGAAAAACTTTCATCTTTTTCTCATTATTAATCAGCCTTACACATGGCACAAATTTTCTCAAGGAAGATCCCCACATATATTTCCCGTACAGCTGGTCGGTTAAACCAGAACAGTTACCCAAACGTAACAACAGATGTGTCTTTGCAGGCATGCAAAGTAACATCTTGGACATGACTATTTCATCTTCAAGGAAGCAAATCCTCTTTTAACAGTTTTAGTTTAGATAAAAAAGGCTTTAAAATGGATTAAGTTGTTTTTTCTTTAGAAGTCAGCCTCACCATCTCTGTAAGTTGTTAACTCATTAATTTCTGTGATGCCTTTTGGGATGAGGTTTGTTATTTCTTTGTGCTGTTAACCAACTGATAACACTGTCAAGGAGTTGTGGGTGCATAGGACAGCATTTCTCATGTGTTCGGTGAAGTCTGAACAGCTTCTTCTGAGCAACAGCAACAAAGCTCCTGAGCAATCAAGAAAATCCAATCAGTTCCACAAATACAAGGTGCAAGACCACCTTTTGTCCAGGGTTCTGATAAGTATTTTCGTGTCATTATTCAAGAAAATACAGTGGTCAAATGGCTAAGCTGTTTCCCTTAAGCTAATGTTTATTAGTTGAGCTACAGTTACTGAAGTTATATTTAAGTAAAATCCCTACTATTCTGCACCAAAGCTGCCCCAGAGCTTTTATAATACTCAGCTTAATTTAGCGAATTAGATCTTCTGATTGGACTAACAGTTCCTAGCAAACATTAACAGACATCCAGTTTTCTCGAGCACTGTAGACTGGCCAGCTGCACTGGTTATGAGGCTATTTCTCTGATCTGAGAAAGGTGTGCTTCACTTTTCCCGATACCAGAACTATATTTAAACAAATACCTTGGTTTCATTCAGTTTCTAGCAGCCGATGTCTTCCTCCTCTCTGTTACGAAATGTCTCAAGCACTCTTGGGACTGAGTTCAACACCTTCCCACAATACACACCTGGAAACCACAAGCATGCAGAATATCAAAAGGTAGTAGCCCAAGGTTAATTTGATCTCATCCGGTTCTTCAGGTGAAAACGTCATACTTCACAGCCCACCTTCTTCTGGTATTTACTCGTGAAAAAAAAAAGAAAATCTGAGAGGACTTTCTCTTAAGCACCTCTAATTCCCTCTGCAAGTTATCAGTGACGTTCAAATTTGAAAGTTTACACAACATTTTCACTGTAGTTCTTGGAACAAAACCCTTATGCATCACAGCTTTTGTGCAATACATGTATGCTAAAGTAAAATTAATATCCTCTGTTTAGTCTGAATTCATTGGCGCAATTCCTAGAGTGACTAAGGAAAGCAACTAGCGTCTATAGAACAAAGCTGGAATTAATTCTGCTAAGGAAACCAGTCGTGTTGAGAAAAAGAGCGTGAGAGGTGGAAAACAATGGGACTCTCACTATCCACAAGTCAAGAGTTGTCACATGTAAACTGGGGCTTGGGAGGTAGAGAATAGATAACTTGTATTAGCTCAGAGAATACAGGGTCTGATCCAAACTCCTTGACTGCCAGTGGGAGTCTACATGTTTCTGTCAGTGGGGCTCAGATGACATCTGTATACACTAAGCTGTTAACATTTACGGGGCCAAATTCCATTCTCATTCATCCCGGTGTTAAAACAGAATTCATCCTTCAGAATACAGCCAGATTCACTCTTCTTACTGTGGGCCAGACAAAGAGTGGCTCCATTGTAAGCGGTGCAACTATACACACCCAAAGAGTATATTCCACCCCACCCATTCAGTGTGAAGAAAAGGAAAAAATTGTTTGGTTTATACGATAGTGTCCCGATATAAGTCTGTTAAAAGTTTTGGTCAAGATTTGGAAACATAGAAAAGTGATTCAGCGGTTTTCATAGCAGAGGTGGTAAGGGTGTAGTGAAGACTATCTCACTATAAACAGGGTCCATGCTGGGGAACAGATTTTTCCTACAGATTCAGTAGTGAAAAAAATGCATGTACCCAGAACTGGAAAAATGCTTGAAAGAGGTGGAAAAATTAAGTGCTGCTAATACATGAGAAGTTTAGATCTGAAAGACTTTGGGGTAAAATAATGTTCAGGAGGGGGATAATGGATATTATGATTGAACTTGGAAACAATTTAGCTTGAAGAAAAATAGTATAGATTAGAGGATACTTGGGACCAAAACTTAATCACTGTTCCTATAATAAATATTTCCATAAGTTAATCACATCAAAGTGTGAGTTGTGTTTCTTTGGAGTAAAAGAATGGTATATTAAAATAGCAACAATACAGAACAGCCCACCTAGTGAGGCAAAACTGTCTTACGGACTACAAGCTACAAGAAAATCTATCTTAATGTGTCTGCATTTGGACAGATTGACTCAAGATAATGTGATAATCATTTATTACTAAACTCCACAGAATAAAGGGCTTTTTGCATGAATTAATATAAATCACATAGATAAATCACTGACAGAAATGGACTGCTTGATTGCTTTTTTTGTTCAATGAAGTAGTTTCCTAATCAAACAGATTTAAATATTATTTTATTGTCTGGCAATATCTTGCTGGAATCAGAGTGTTTCTAAGAGCAACAACAATCAGCAATGATAGCATCTGAATTCATAATTGAGAGACTATAGAAGTCTCACAGAAAATTGCTTAAAGACATCCCTCAACCCTTGAAAGAGTTGACAAACAAGATCACAATGAGTTTATGGCTCAAAAAGGAAAACAACTTTGAAGGGAAGTTTAATCATTCGTATCCAGTTTGAGCAGGTCGTAAGATTTAACTCATCATTAAGCCTTGGCACTGCAGTTAATAAAACTGCTGGGGGCCATATTTCAGCTGTCATTAAGACACCGTGTGGATGTTGTTATTGTAAAAGAGTAACTGGTTCTAGATCCCAAAATTATGATTACCAGATGCTTTGTTTTTCACCATCAGTAGTCTACAATTATGTCTGTAGAGATGATAATATGTGATGCCTACTTCTCTTCAACTCTACTAAGTCTGCAATCACCAATTTATGTATTTATTATAAAAATAAGTACTGGTGTTAAACATTAATAAGTACTAATAAAACCCATTTTACATGTTTGTAGTTATCAATATAGCATGACACTGACAAAGCAAAGATCTATATAAAGCAAAATTTACTTGGCAATTCAGTACTTCCATTCCTTTTTAATACCTTAGCAGGAGGCCTCAAGAGGAAAAATACTGACATGAGACCTATATGGCTCCAAGAAAAAAGCAGTGACTTGAAAGACGGCAACTCAACAGCATCAAGGATCTTGCTGTTCCTAGCAGCAGCAGAGGCTGGCCTTCCCCAGGTGGTGACTGATGACTCTCAGGCCACTATCGGGTGTCTTATAAGCAATAATGAGCATTTGTGGTGCTTGCTACTCTTATTTGTCTTATCAATTACTCAATAAATAATACTTTGACTCTTAAATTATGTAGATTCTGCTTGCAGTCTCTTTATGCAAAGTGAAAGAGGCTTGAACAGACATGACACAACAAAGGAGGGAGACGTATCTGTTCCATACCAACACTGTCTCAGGTCTTCTCAGTTCACAGAATATTAGGGGCATGGTGTTGTTTGTCTCTTTAATCACATGCTAATAGCCTGTTTCTGTTTTGGCAGAACATTTGCTATCCACTACCAACTTTGGGCAATTTATTTATTTTTTTTTAAGAAATATATGTGAGTAGTTCTCCCAGCCTGCTGACATTTTGCTTCTAATTCCCTATGCTCTACAGCAATATGTTCCTCACTTATTTTAGAGCTTGTTCTTACATCCAGTCAGACAGTCTTCTCATGAGTGGTTTGCTGTCACTACATGTTCCTGTTCCACTGCATTCATCACAGCACAGCTTTTTTCTTCAGTCTTCATTGTCAGTACAAAAACCTGCTTGCAGCTAAGTTCATGGCCAATACTTTGTGTAGGGCTAACTTTTACCTTGAGTTCCTACACAAACTCTGAGATCAGTTTTTGCTTGCTATGCTGCTTTGGCAGAATGGATGGAGTCTGTTTATCAGCATAATTGTAGTTTGCACACAGAACTCGCTCCGAAAATATTTACTGAGCTCTCCAGATATTCTTTGTTCCCTGTTTTAATCACAAGCTGAGATCACATAAGTAAGCAGTGTCTACAATACACTCTGTGAAAGTGCCCAGTTTCTTTTAGTGCCTTCAGACAGTCACACTTGTTTGATTTAGATTTTTCTTCATCAAAGGCTGAAGAACTGTCACTTCTTTCAGTCAGGAATTTTTTGTATTATGATGATCATTATTGTATTAGTTGTGTGAGAGTCTAACAACTGTAGTCACACTTCAAATCCATTTTACTAATCTCTCTGAAATA
Organism: Pterocles orientalis; assembly: GCA_011057875.1. Classification (NCBI taxonomy): domain Eukaryota; kingdom Metazoa; phylum Chordata; class Aves; order Pterocliformes; family Pteroclidae; genus Pterocles; species Pterocles orientalis. The sequence goes on along the minus strand of WKFP01013984.1, from coordinate 573,514 downwards.
TTAAAAGAGAGAGGTTATGATACCTTTGTAGAAGAGGCTAAATTAACTGAAAGAGGATCTATGATCAAGTCATGACAGCTTAAGATGTTGCTATGCATCGTCAGAGCAAAGGTAACTACCCATGTGTGTAGATTTAGTTATGGCGAAAGAAAGGCCAATTAGGAACTAGTTGTCACTTGTTCGTGGGAACTAATGACATTAGCTCATTACTGTCAGCCCCCTATATGTCTTAGTTACAAGTACATGCACAAGCATTTGCTGCCAGTCAGCTCACCTGCAGGAACCCATTAAACTGTGATAACAAGCTGTCTCAGGCTTAAACTAGGTATTTTGTCCGCTTGTTTTGATTAGACATGCCTGTCTTAAGATGAGCGTCTTAAAAGTGTATACTATAATTTGTAAACATTCAAATGTATTACAAAGATCATCACCACATAGACAAAACTCAGAGTTATTTACTAAGTATAAAGTCAAATAAAATTTTGAGTCAATGCAGTTTACATTTTGAGCCTACAATATGCATCCAGGTAACACTTGTTATAAATAAGTACATTAAAACATTAAAAATAAATGCTTCAATGTGAACGTGAATACAAAACACGAAGTGCATGTCCTAATGGCAGTGTCCTTTCAGCAGTGCCTGAAGGATTGCCAGACTGACCCAAATTTTAAAGGGGGCCCAAAACCAAGAAGGGGGTTGCTTGGTCTAACTTGGGAAACAATAATCAGGACTATGCATTTGCTAATCAAAGATGACAGCCGTAGGAGGATACTATAGATAACTGTGACCTAAATGGTGGTCACTTACAGTCAAGCCACCCAACCTCCATGTATGGAACTGAGAAGCAAAACTCTGGGACAAAACTGGAGGCAAAGTAGTGCTGCACTGCCTGCACAAGCAGGCTGAACTTAACATGGAGACAAGATGTAAGGTAATAGCAGTCCTGGGTTTTGTTACAGCCTGAAAAGAGAAAAGCAGGGCTTCTGCAGGAAGTGGCAAGGTTTGGGGAGCAAGGAGATAACCTTTCTGCCAGAGCTTTGTTTAGACTTGGAGGTGGTCCTAATGTTGCTTTTGAAGACATTTTGGTCTGCAAAGCAGTTTGTTTTTCCCAGGCCTCCCTTTTTCCCTGGACTGCCTTTCAGAAGACAATGCAAAGCAAAAGCAAACAGCAATTAAGTTCGGGTAACACTAAATGTCTGACCTGAATCCACAAACACAAGGGATCTTTCAAGTTGAAGCTGGAAACTTCATCCTTAAGTCAATTGTCTCAGTGTTGCTGGAAATACCCAGCTGAGCCGAGATCACATAACAGACAGGGACCACAGGCAATTGTATAAAGAAAACAAGGTACCCTAAGGATGGAGTTAGGACTTTAACTCTGTATATTCTGGCTTCTGTCTGCTTAAAATAATACAGTACTTCCTATGCTTGTTGCACAGTCCTGAAAGGATAGATAATAACACAGTCTTTTCCTAGTTCAACAAACAAACTGTACTACCCAGCTTTGAGAACCTGAAAACCTCCATCTTTCAAACATTAACAGTTCAAACAAAAGGTCAGGTCTTAAAATGTGAGCTTATATTGATCTATTTGCTGCAATTTGCATGGATACAATGCAGGAGAGACTTTTCTGTATACTACAGGAAACAAGGAGATTACATTGAAGAGCACTGAAAGGTGTTCTGCAAGTTCACAGAGCAAGAAACCCCTTTGGTCTAGATATCGGGTGGAAATCTCATGAAAAAAAAGGCTCTTCCATAACATTTCTAGCCATTTCTAATCCTAGCTGGCTCAGAAACATCGGAGTGATAACATTTCTCAAGTTATTTCAGTAGCCCTGGTTTTGGTCAAACCCAGGAAACGTGAACTTTATAAACAAACAGAAGTCTAACAGACAGAGGAAGCCTCAGAAGAAAGTCTTATTTCAGCTTTAGCTCATCTGTGGGTAATTTTTTTATATTAATAAAGATGCTTTGTACTTTCATCCCAGAATCATGTACCCCAAGACCAAGTCTGTGCTTCAGTTTTTAAAAATGCAATTCTGCAAGCCCAGAGTTCCTCATTGCCGTGGGTAAATCTACCTTTTAAGCTGCTGTACCTATATGAGGCATTTTGTGCTACTATAGATTATCTTGTTTCACTGAACCAAAATAAAACTCGACTTGGGATATGCTGCTGTGGCTAAAGGGAAATATTTTAACAGATACATGACTCTCCACCAGAAGGAAAACAGTGAGAAAAGCGTGTGTTCTTCTCCTACCATGCTGCTGCTTTTTTTTTCTTTTACCATGATCCTTTCTCAAACAGCAGTTGTGGAGAGGATGATGCTTTGTGTGCCCTTCTCTCCCCTTTACACGTGTGCTACCAGTAGCAGGCCACAGAGTGTATCTCTGCTTACTGCTGTTTGATTTTATCCTTTGTTCATGCCTAAAATGTGAGTTTTTAATGAAATTCACTATTATCTATTTCATAACTAACTTTTACTCATTTCAGGCTTGTCTGAAGCTTTGAAATCAATCCATTTGCTTCACAGGGGTTTCTGTGAAGCCCTGAGTCCTGAGACACCGGCATTGCACTACGTTATCAATGAACTCTCTTCTTCTTGCTTTGTCAGAGAGTGGAGATCAGTACGGCAGATGCTGTGACATCCAGTAGCAGCCTCGTTAAAATGTTAGCAACACCTTTTCTGGACTCTAACCTACCAGTTTGCAACTTCCTTGAGAAATGACATGGCTACAATGGAAGTGAGTATGCCCAACTCACATCAGTCCTGTCAAGACAGAAGATAATTACTTATGCCACACAATTGTGACAGATCGTGCTTCACAGCGGCTTTCCATGTTTTTTAAAAGAGAACAAACTGCAGTCTGTAACTGATCATTGGATTTGCCAATAATGTTACCAGTCTAAAGAAAACTGAGATGTTTGCCATTACTCAGTGGTATTGTTCATCTGGCTTCTAGAATAGTCCAGTCTTCAGCGTGACAAAATATTGCCCGGAGGAAGAACATCATATGGGCCACCAAGACACAAATATTACAAAACCCCAGAGGTCTGTTTGAAGTCCCTTCATGAAAGTATAGAGATAAGACACTATTACAAAGGAGAATCACTGCTGGTCTGTGGGCAGAGCAGGAGACTGGGTGTATGGCTGTGGAAACTTGTTCCCTACAAAAACACTTAAATTCCTGTTGACTTCAGCAGAAACAGATGGGTTTGACCTCTAGACTGGGTACTGTTTTCTAGCCCATCACATCACTTCTCCATGATTCATTTTTCAAGACAGTCAGACGCGTGTCTCAAAAGAGAGAAAGCTACTGTGAAGCAGAAGTACTTAATATTTGCCAGTCAGTTTGTGTTCTTGATATGAAAAGTGTAAAATATTATTGCTAATGTCATGAATCTCTAGTTCTTTAGAAATTCTCCAGCAAACCTCATGAACTGCTAGTGAAAGAACTTCTCCTTTCTTCAGCTCATGCCATATCCTGCCCAGACTTCCCAGGGAAGTGGTCGAGTCACCATCTCTGAAGGTATTTAAAAGATGTGACACTTAAGGACATGGTTTAGTGGTGAACTTGGTAGTGTGAGGTTTACAGTTGAACTCGATGATCTTAAAGGTCTTTTCCAACCTAAACAATTCTGTGGTTCTATGATTCTATGATCCTATTCTTCAATAAGTCCTACAATGAAGATCAGAGTAGCAGACTGAGTAAAACTGGCAAAAAACCTTGACACAATATCTAATATGGGGGAGAGGAGTTTTATTAGGGTAGCTCTAAATGCAGCTTAATAAAGTAGACATATGCCTGGATATATATATATTAGTTTCTGTTTACAAGTAATATAATTGGTACAAGGATATTTCCCACTCTCATGAGTGAAAGTGTTTCGGTGAGTTTGGGTTTATTGCCCATTTAAGACCACATCTTGCACAGCCAAGGGTTCCTCAGAGCAAAGAAACAGAAGCCAGAGTTTAGGAGCTACCAGCTATTGGCAAACCATGTGCAAATAAAGGGATCTGAACCTAATAAGGGTAAGTAAATTGAAAGCAAATTTTCCACTGGTAGTGTGCTTTTAAAATACAAACCATGAGGCTATTAGTGCTTTTTATTTTCTTTTTCAATCTATGTAAAATTTAACTTATAACTAGACTTCCATAGCACATGCTTGAGCTCCAGTCACATCTTTCCAAACTAGAAAATTCAAGCAAGAGAAGGAAGCATGATCCCATTCCCCCTTGAGGTACCTGTTCACAGGAGTCAAGAGACACCTCTGAAGGATCAGTTCTTTACTGCCAGCCACGGACATCCTCTTCTTGTTGCATCCCTCTGATGGGTTTAGATCCAGACTCGGGCAAATCTCAGTAGTAGGATGGTTGTTCTAGAGAAGAGTCACCCCTGAGCTCTCTGTCTCATGAGTTACTGCTAACAGTGGGTGCTCCTGCTCACAGAGCTTATGGCCAGGCACAGCCCCATTTGCAATGGTCCTTCCCTTACTGTCACTCTTGGTGGGTGCTTTCCACTGGCAATGTTTGTGGCTTGCTCTTCCCACTGACCAGGGCTGCTGTTAGCTGTCCTGCTAATTGCCCTTAGGCAGTTGTTCCAGCAAGGTTTATTCCCAAGTAATCTTTCCCACTACCTATTTACCACTTTGCCTGTCAATTGGTGGCTGCTGCTCTAGTCTGTAGGGGAGACACTCACAACAACAACATCCACAGTGATCCAATTCTTTCATCAGGGCTGGTGACATGTAAAATCCACAGACTCCTCACTTCAAAACCAGAGGACACCCTTCATGCAACCATTGTCATCCTCTGAAACTTAAAAACTGCCCAGCACCTTCTTTCCCCAGTGTGAAGAATGACGCCATGTTTTCTCCCTCTTTAAAATCTGTCTGTTCATAAAATAGACAGTCTCAAATACTGAAAAAAAAGCTCAAATAATATTCTCACTTCATCCTATTCCTTTAGCATCTTCCATACTTTTTACTTCTGAGCAGATACCGGCCGACAGTATCTCCTCTCACAGTACTCAGGGTGTCTCCTCAGCCTTCAAATCAGCACTTATACCATGTCATTGCTAGCATTGCTTTTGGTGGCTTTGCTTTTATTTATTATTATTATTATTATTAGTAGTAGTAGTAGTAGTATTATTATTATCATATTATGCTGTTCTCCTAATGATGTAATATTTTTCGTTGCTGCAAGATCCTTAAAAAGCATCATATGTGTGCAAAACATTAACAGAATTATACATCTCTCATTCAGATTACAACTAAAGATATTCTTCTAAGTAGGAACTGAATCTCTTTTGCAGGGTCAAAGATAGAGGCTTCCACTGGGTAACTAAACCATTCATGGATGAAAGATACAAAACTTTCTCCTTTTCCATAGCACAACTCATGAGAGAGTGGACTCTTCAGTTGCTTGAGCTGAGCACCGTAACACGTAATGTCTGTCTTTATTTCTGAGAGAAAGAGGAAAACAGACAGAATTCTGTGTGGACATTCACAATAAACCTTAAAAAGTTAAAATTTTTATGCAGGCCAAAAAAGACAACAAAAAGAATTGCAACAAAACTCTGCTTGTCAAGTGGCTAACAGTCTGCAGAAAACACATACATCACTAAATGCTAACTAATCTGTCAGACATATCAAGAAAAATCATAGCTTATTACAAAATGTTCAAATAAAGAGTTGACAAAAATATTGAACAATGTTAGACATGAAACAGCCCGTTGGGGAATTTCCATAAGAAACACATCCATTTGGTAGCAATTCCCCATTGACAAATACTTTTTGAAATCTGTCAGCTGGCCAGATCTTAATCCATTTAATGTCTGCTGTATTGACATTTTAACTGCTATGGTGCTAAACCAAATTACTTTGCAAGAATATGCCCATGCTAAATCTGAACTATTTTGTTTATTAGCCAACATATGATCTCATCGAAAAATGAAATAGCATAAAATCTATTTTCCACAAAATCATCTTGATTGACATTAATGTGTTCTATAATTTTAATTGATTGGTTGTGTTCTGTAATTATTTATTGGTTGATCCTGTCTCTGCTTTATCTTTTTTTTTTTTTTAGCTGACAGTGAAAGCTACCTAGATTAAATTTAAATCTGAAACACCAGGAAAATATAAAAACTCTTTTAAAAACAACAGAGGAGGAAAAAAACCACTGCCAGAATCTGTAAATTCATCTTTACAGGGGATGCTCAACACCAACACTGATCTTTGTCCAGGACGGTTTAAGCGTAAGGAAATTAGTAATACTGCAGTCAGGGGCCAAAGTTTTTCACACAAAGGGCAGGAGGATCATATGTCAGCGGCGAAGTACCTTGTATTACTGGTTTTCTGGAGATAATTTTTATTATTAGTTTTCTTTCCCTCGTTCATTGTGTTTTATTTTTTGAACCACTGTTTTTAATATGATTCAGAATTTTTAGATCTATGTTTAGATGCTTTTTAAGATGGCCACTAAAAGAGATTTTTTTTTCTATACGTTAAGAAAAAAATACCTTTAGCACTGATTGGGTGTTAATTGCAAAACTCTGGGCAGGAAGAGTTTATGATTATTTGTGGGTGGTTTCTTCACATATTGAGCTCCTGGGCACTGGTAACATTTGTAAAGAGTTTAATCTGATACGAATCCAGAAAAGTGAAAATATTGATGTAGACTTTTCCCAATGCAGCATTCAATATTTAAACTAACTAAATATTTGGTTTAAATATTTAATATTTAAATTAATTTAAATATTTAAACAATGGCTCTGAATTTTAGGAATTGTGGCCTTGACTTACTGAATTCTATGACAAAAATCAACACTAAAATGATTTACAGATTTTAAAGATGCATCAAAAATGATGGCAGGGACAATATTAGAAACTCTGTTATATACAGTCCTAAGAGCTTTTTGACTGAAAATCTCTGCAGTTCCTGATGACAACTCCAGCCAATGTAACTGTTGGTCTTTTTACCCCAAGAGATGCTAACAGCCTTACTGCCACACAAGAAACCGCATAATGAGGCAGGAGTTAATTGTGTTCTTCTACAAATTTTGGACACAATTTTTGTGTGCTATTATGCAATTATTTTGTCCTCAGAGTTCTTCAGGTACTTGATGTCTTCTGTCCAGTTGTCATTTCTGTTTTGAGAATCCCCCAAACGAAGAATCTGCCAGTCCTGAAGCATGTTTGAAGGGTATAAGAGATACCAATGTACTCAAAAAAACACCAGCTGTTCCAGGTTGAGCAACACGTGCAGAAAGCTGAGGTGACTTTTCCCAGGACAAAACAGAAGTGAACTGTCTTCTGTTGTATGGTCATGATCTTTTGCAGAGTCAAAAATAGAGGCTTCCACTGTGTAACTACCCAGCGTGCAAAAATGAGTTGTACATGACAGATAGATGTGGTTCACTGATAAAACTCATAAAAAATTACATCTATGGATAATCTAACATAAATCAAATAAATTACTTGTGACATGCCAGCAACATATGTAAGAGGTGTTCCTTTCCTTGTTTTCTCCTTCCCAGATACAATACTGTTGTTGCAATTATGAACAATTTAATATGAGAAATCTTAAACAAAGATTTATAAAAATGAGGCAGTGAATGTGAAACAAAAACCTTTACAGTACATGTGATTTAATGTCTGAGGAGTGAATATATATTTATAGTGCTTGAGGAGTATCAAAGGAAAATAGTCTGACTTGTTAACACCTAATCAGAGATATTCGCATTGGACTGATAAAATAAAAAGGGAGATCTTGTTAAAGCCCTGGAATTTGATGGAGTGTTTTATTATTGACAGTCTCATTCTCAGCAAGACCAACAGTGTTTGTACAATCTAATTATAGGTGAAATTGGATACAAAATGTTATCATGTCTTTAAATGGAGGACTCAGGATGAGTTAGTGGAAGTTTTAACAGGCTGGGCAAGAAAATGTTGATTAGGAGCACTCACATGACTTGGAAGGGTTGAACTCTTAAGTTTAGGAAAAGGGAAATTTTAAAAATAATTTGACAAAATATGTGTGGCTCCCTGGAGCTGCTGTTGCTCCCTTTTCTTTAGAAAATACTTAGAGGAGCACTGAGCGAGCATGGGCAGAGGAAGTGGCATGAGAAGCTCCAGGGAGCAGCCTAAAGTAGTGCCACCTTTGGCCTCCCATCCAGATCTTAGAGGAGCCATGCTGCTGCTTACCTCCCTCCTGGAGCCTCACTGGGAGCCCCGGCACTGCTCCAGACATCAGAGCTGGAAAGCTCAGCAGTGACAACGGTCAGTCCCATAGCGAGTGCCCAGCAGTGACAACAGTCACTCCCAGACTGAAAGCACAGCACCTGTAGAAACACCCTCAGCCATCTGGGCAGTCCAAGGAAACATGCTTTAGGTGATGTTTCACCCAAAGAGAGGGAAAACCAGACAAATGGCTCCCAGCTTGGACTCCCACATGGTACAGCCTCATTTACAGCACTATGGTCTTCCTGCTGCTCTGGGACCTTCTGCATCTCCTCCAGCTGGTGGGATCCACCTGGGACACACTGAGCAGCAGTGCATGTTGGTCAGGGTGCTGGAGTGGAGAGGAGGATGCAGTACCCTATTGTCTCTAAGGGGAACCCTCCTTGAAGGGAGAGCTGCCTGCATGCTGCCCAGCCCTGACCTTGTCACAGGCTATGTGTCCCATGGCCAAGTGGAGGAGACATCGTAATGTGGGAGAACAGAAACTCGAGCGGTGCAAGGGAAAACTGGAGATCCTGTGCTGGGCTTGACAGGTAACTCTGTGGGCTCCAGCTCTTCCTGGAGAATGCTGTCTCTGCACCAGAGAGGGCCAGAACTGTCTCCATTGGTCTCCGGTGGCATGGTGTGGTTCATATACACCGCAGAGCTGGGCTCATCCCATGAGCTCTCACCCAGCAGCACTCAGACAGAGTGAAACCTTTCTCATCTTGGTGCAGGCAGATCTCTAGGTCTTGAAAGTCTGTTTGACACCCAGATCCATAGCAATGGGACCCTGGAATCTTTTACTGGGCAAATCCCTCTGTGGTTGTGTTTAATCAGCCCCTCAGTCATCCCAAAGCAGTGGTGATAATGTTGTTATTGACTGACCACAGGAACTGTAATCACTATGCTGATCTGAAGCTTCTTAGATGAGATCAAGGTATTATGGTGATAAAATCACTTGAGGTTGTGGAAGCATATACATACATATGGCTATATGTGTTGATTTCAAAGCCCACCTAAATCAATGGGGATTTTCCTATTTATCACTGTTAGCTTTAGCTTAAACCCTGTGGGAATGACATTTAAGGGAACCAGCAACTGGGCAGGGACTCTAGAGACCAGCTTATGCAACTGTTTTTTCCATTTGCCTCTTGATGACCTAAGTCACCTCTCCCTATGACTCAGTTTCCCCATCTGCAAAGGGGGTAGTAAGCCTGACCTTTCTTGGAGAACTATTTCTCTCTGAGGACAAAAATCTGCAGACAAAAAAGTTGAGATAAACCTGGTATTCTTATTTATTTTGTATAATAAATATCCTATTTTGCACTTAGAAAAGAGGCAAGAAGGTAAAAATACGCACAATAAAAGAAGGTGAGTAACTTGATCCATTTGATTAAATGTTTTTGCTTCTGGTGGGGAAGCTGAGCTCTCAGAAGAATTTGTTTGCTATTAGCAGACAAATTTTTCATCAGCAGCTGCAGAGATCAGTAATTTGTGGCTGCCTAGAACTAAAATCTATACTGTCTGCACTCAGAGTGTCTCATTGTCAAATCTCTCTTAATCACTTGCTTAGTGCAACAGTGGTAGCAAAAGTTGATTCCCAGCCTGGACCCTGCCCTCAGTGAACATAAAATGAAAACTCTCCTTGCCTCTCCTTCAGGAAGCGGCATGAGACAGGGGTCGGCTAGAAACCAAACTGGAAAAAGCACTCCGGGCCCTAATCTAATCAATGGAAACTCTCCTCACCTTTATAAAGCCAGGGTTTAGCTCTGCATCCAAAAATAAGCATCAAGGATTTTCCAGTGCATATCTGTGACTTTTAAGAATGAGCCTCAATGGGTTTCCTCTGAGCAGCAGCAGCCAGCAGCGCTCTCGTCAGCAGCATTTATGAGTGTCTCCTTCATCAGGACATTGTATGAAATGTGCTTACCAATGCTTGCAGCTATTGCACTCAGTAAATGGTATCACAGAGCTTCTGACCTCAGAAGTGTATTTAAGAACATTTTTTAGCTATGGCCAAGTTGAGGGTTGTTTGTCTCAAGTGTGTTTTGGAAGATAGTGCAGCCGCATACTTTAAGTGAATCAAGTGAATCTAACTTGTTCAATAAAATTTTCATTGGTTTCTACAGCTACTGGGACAGTGCAGGGGAAGATACGAGGTCCAGTCACATAGCTGGAAATACAGAGGAAGACATAGGATTCAATAATATCTCAGCTCCCCACGTTCCAGTAACAGGAGTTTTTTGGCACATGAATCTGCCATTAACCACATTTTTGGAACAAGGCTCATGGTCAGGAAGGGTTTTTTGTTTCCTTGATAGATTTATGATAGGATTTCACTGGCCTTCTGCTCTGTGTTTGTCTGGCTCTCCTTTCCAGTTAAACATTCAAAGCAATACCCTTGGGCTCAGACTGCTTGAGAACCAAAACTGCTGAACCGAAATGGCTAAAATTTGCACATCTTGCCTAGGAGTCCATGAATCCTTGAAGATAAGTAAGAAGTCCTGACACTGAGTCAGTTTGGACACTCAGACTGACCAAAGCATCAAAGTAAGTCTCCATGTGCTGCCACTAAATGCTGGAATTTGGGGTGAGCTTTCTGTCACAAACAGAAATGCAAAATGTAGCAGTTCATGCAAATCAGGGCGCACCCCAAAATACCGACAGCCTTCTGTTGCCAGGACAGGCAAGGTCTAGGAAAGGACATGGATCTCACTAAAGTTTAGTGAGCAGAAAAATGCAAATGGAAATTAAAATCACCAGAAGGAAAGTGACAGTAGGGTTCAGGGAGTGTGAGAGGAAGGGTGGGCATCAGAGGTGCAAGTCACCAAGGCTGACCTCAGACCATGTAAGGAAAGATCATAATGGATACCAGTAAAGAAAGCAGATGGGGATGTGGCGTAATATTGGCTTCCCAATACCTCATTGACTAATAAAATGACCAATACCATAATGATGCTTTTCACCACAAAAATGTACAAGTGTCTAAAGACTCCAAAGATGGTAAACTCACTTTGTAGTTGGCAAATATTAATGAATAACTCAACTAAGAGCCCCATAACCCAACACTCAAATTTAGAGCTGCTTGCCCCAAGCTACACAATGAATTGCTGTAGTATAATGTGAAACTTACTCCTTATTTTAATCAGGGGATATTTTCTTCTCCACTTACAGTAGGAATAACAATGGCTTTGCCTTCTTTGTGGTGGTGTCAATCATGAATGAAGGAGTACAAAGGAAACCCAAAGTACGTCAGCAAAAATTATAGCAAGATTTAGCCATTTTGTAAGTATTTATTCTTGAAACAGAGAAACAAAATTGAAAAGATGAGGGGTTTGGGCTGGGTTTTTATTTTTGCTATAAGGCTTTATATTGCTTTTTCTCTTTAAAAAAAAAAAAGCAGTGTTGGTAAAAAAAAATAATAATAAAAAACTGTTTTCCCTGCCTTCTAGCCACAGATGTAAGCCACATTAAATGTTACAAAATTGCCCAATGTTGATGCAAGTGCTGATCATAGTTGTGTTGGTCATTTTAAGGAACCAGACCCACAACTCTGATTTGGAGTCATTGAATCAGACAAATCCAAACACAAACTCAGCTTTGGTTGCTTTGTTCTGGAAGTGTGGCTCAGGAAGCCACCTCAATAACCTTGTTTATTCATTCATTTGGCTTTTGTGAATGAAAACCAGAGATCTGGGGTATTGGTTATAGAGGGGTGGTTTGGTTGTGGTTTCGGGTTTTTTTATTCTGAACAGCAGTACTTTTTTTTCTACTGTGGATATTTATGTGATTTTTTATAGCCTGATGTCATTCAGGTTAGGTCACGGCATCTTGAATTTGTCTGTAAGCATAAAACCACACTTTGGTGTCTTTCCATGTGTATTTTGTGCAGATAACTGTCACCTAAGAGAAGGACAATCAGCTTGTACAAATTACAAAATCTAAGATTTTACTAGACATGGAAGCAGTGATTCTAACAGCCTTGCTTAGTTTTATAGAAAATCGTGAATTTACATGTTATTGTTTAGTTATTTATTCCCCTGTTATCAGGCATTTTAGTTTTTATTGATAACATCTGCAATTGAACCCACATCTGTTTATCAAAAGACAACTACTTGCTTTCAAGTTGTCTGTTCATGAGTTTCATCCCATTTTGGAAGTTATGGTGAATTTCACACAAAAAGTCAAGCTCTATCTGTTTGCAGGAGGAAAGATCTATTCAGCTACATGAAGGAGCTTATCTAAAAAATACAAATATTACCCCTCAACCAGACTGGTGCAAAATGAGCTCTCCTTCACATCAGCTCCTTGTATATTTGAATACACAGACTTGACAGAAGGAGTCATCTTTCAGCTGACCTTCTCTTCCCTTCCTACTGCTCTAACTCAAAACCAGCCTGTGTTCAGCCTGGCCATTTTCATGCGGGAGGCAGGAAACAAGTCAGGCTTTGGACTATCAATCTGCTGTTCTCAGCTGTCGCCCACTAGCATATCTGAATATCAGAGATTTCATATAGTAATTATGCATCATTTTAGCTACACAGGTCACTTAAGGAAGCAGATTTGGACTACTGTGAAAGCCAAGGTTTAGGGTCTGAAGGACAGGCTTTTTCTCACTTAGTTTAGCTGCCTAAGAATTAGGCACTTTCTTTAAATGATCATGCAAGGTTTCTTATGAAACACTCATCCAAACAACCCTAGGAAAGGAAGAACAGTCATCAGCAATGTCTACATTTCTCTGTTGAAAAGTGAGAGAGAGTTTAAGTGACCATCTCAGACTCGACATCTAATACTCAGATATACAAATTAGCAGAGATGAACTCAAGCAAGAGAAGTATATGTCAAAACTACTTAGCGGCTTTTTAAATTATAATTATACAAGTAGCACAAAGAAAGCTTCAGCTGGATACAGATTAAAATTGCTGTCACTTTGCTGTAAATATCTATGAATGTTAGAACCAAAAATCTAAGACAAAATGTTAAAAATAGGTATGTCAGGTGTATATTTAGATATATAAAGAAGTGGTAAGAATTTTTTAAAGTGTGTATACAGAGCAGAGCCGTATGGGCTGGAGGGGAGCTACTAGCTTTTGAAGTGAAGCTGGTGCTTTTGAAGTGAAGCTATATGTTGAAAGCTTTAAAATAATGGAGAACTAGATTTTATGCTATTACTATTGTTATTATTGATTTTGGCCTAAAGATTTTTTGTCATAAGATAGGTCCAGAACAGATCAAGTTTTGTTGCCTTGTTTTTTATTAAAATCAAAAGACAAGATTCAGATGTCCTGAAATCTTGTCTCAGGTGGGACATACAGAGCCAAACACCTCAGCCCAGACATTCATTCTTACTTTTGGACGGGCAACTCTCCAGCACCATTACACTGGCAAAGAGCTAAAATTCACCAAGCAACTCCCTTGCATGTGCTCAGAAGCACCCTAGCCTGCAATGACCGTATCTTAATTTTGCCTTTATTCATCTGCAGACTCTAAACTCTGCAAGAATCTGCAGTAGTACCTTGTACAAGAGCTCTCCGAACAGCCCTAGTAAATTCTAACATCAAGGGAGGATGCAGTTGGTGGAAGTGGGAACCAGCCATATCTCACCCATGCTCTAGAGTAACACTAGAGCTTTCATTTTAAAATCTCAGAAACTATAACAGATTATTTTTGTCAGCTTCCAAATGATGATGTAGAACACGCACGAGGAAGAACACAAAACAGTTTAAATGTGTGTCCATGTCTGTGAACATCTGTCTGTGTGAGAGGTAACATTTATGGTCTGTGTGGAACTGGACTGGTGTTTAAAGGTGTTTTTCTGGGCTTTCTCACAGGAAACGGCAAGAAAAGGATGAAGAAACCTGTTCAGTGTTATTTACCTGCCAAGTGATTAAACACTGTAGACCTATCCAGGTAGATGGTAGATGCCTGTCCCAGGAAGCATCAGTTACATCAAAACCGCTTCTTAAAGCATGAATCTGGAAATAACTTGAAAGATGGAGGCTCCTGGAGAGCCTTTGGGTCTTATCATGTGTATAGAGATATAGAGAATCACCTATAGATACACAGAGCAATACTTTTCTGTTCTTGATACTGCCAAAGGCTTGGATCTCTTAAATGATAGCACTGACAGGAACCAGCCTAACTTGGATGATAAAACTCTGCACTACAAGAAAAACGCCACAAGCATCACATTCTTAAGACCAAAAAATAAAAATAAAAATAAAATATAAAAGGGTAGATGGGGAGAGGTATTTGCCACCTCCTAAGAAGATTTTTAAATGAAAGGGGGACACTGTGATTAGATTAAGGCCCCAGAATGACAACGACTCCACTTTCTCTTTGAACTCTGAGTGGCTCCCAGGCTGAAGTGGTGTTCAAAGACTATTCCTTTGCACGAATAATATGGGGGAGGGTTTAATTACCACCTCCTCCAAATAAAAATAAAATATAAAAGGGTAGATGGGGAGAGGTATTTGCCACCTCCTAAGAAGATTTTTAAATGAAAGGGGGACACTGTGATTAGATTAAGGCCCCAGAATGACAACGACTCCACTTTCTCTTTGAACTCTGAGTGGCTCCCAGGCTGAAGTGGTGTTCAAAGACTATTCCTTTGCACGAATAATATGGGGGAGGGTTTAATTACCACCTCCTCCTCTCATTCTTCATCTTCTCTAGCCAGAAAGCTCAGGTTTCAGCAGTTTTGTTTCTCACTGACACTGTGGCAGACTGGGGGAAGGGAGAGAAGGGAGGAAATAGTACAAGGCTGGGAAAAAAGGGCAGCAGGCGGTGAGCTGTAGCAAAAACGACAGAAAATAAAAGGGCACTGCCTCCTTCATATATAAACCAGCAGAAAGACAGAAAGTAAGACAGAAAGTAAGACAGAAAGAAAGAAAGAAAGAAAGAAAGAAAGAAAGAAAGAAAGAGAAAGAAGGAAGGAAAGAAAAATTGAGCTATCCCACTGACACAATAAATCTCTGGAAAGCATAGTGTCAGAAACTGCAGCTCTTGTGCTGTGGCTCAAAAGTCATCTTACTCAGAAATGTTGCATTATACTTATATGGGAACCGTGGTATATACTGAGCAGAGCTGTTTTGAACCTGGTTTCACTCTGGCTAAGTCAGCTTAAGTTGAGCTACAACAGATCCAGATGAAGAGTGAGTAAATCCTAATGTTCCCCCGTGTGAATGAAGATTGAATTCATGTTGCCTTTATGTTGTCACTTATCCCCCTTTTAATGGATGTATTATGCATTGCTAATGTTATTGCCCAGTAATGATGAACAAAGAGGGAAGCATGAGTCTGTTTTTACCAGATTTCAGTCTGTTTTTACCAGATTTTGGATCTTTTCAAACACAGCTGACTTGAGTTCATATGATATTCACAACCTAGAGCTGAGGTAAGAGAAGCTCTCAGTGAATATTATTAATAGCTTACGATCAGCTGTGTTACCACTATTCTCTGCAGACCTCTTAATATATCTGCAATAAGAGTGCCCTCTCTGGACAAAAATAAGCTCTCCATGCATGTTGGACAGAGATATCTAGTTATATTTCCTCACTCCAACCAGCTCAAAGCTTTCTGTGTAACACACGGTGGCAAGCCGCCTTTTGCTGCTCTCTTTCCAGCTCACTTGCCAGCTGAAGGTCTCTGAAATGTGGTGTCCCCCACCATAGGAGCCACACGCCCTTCTTGACATGAACTTTCCCTTGCCAGGGCTCTGCCGTGAGTCAGTGGGAAGCAATTACTGTGTTGTGCAAAGCTCATGTTAGGCAATAGCAGCTGCGTGATGAAGCAGATTCCTCCCAGGTTGCTTCGTTTCCAGTGGTTTCTGACTAACCTCCCCTGTCTGTTCCAGGCATCAACAGGACTCCTCACCAGGAAGGAATGGCTTCAGTCGCTCTCCTCCAGTATCAATATTGGTTGGGGGTGAAAGGGAGCAGAGCAGGCAGTTAAGAGTGCACTTGATTGGGTCCATGCAACCCAAGAGCACCCAAGGACAGTCGAGACCAGGAGAAAGAGATTTTTGAATCCCTAATGTCTGAGCTCAGATTTCCATACCTCATCTGCTCCTGTGCTAACCTGCTGCTCCTGGGCCCTCCCAAAAAAGCTCCGAGGCAGCTCTGCCTGCTGAGCAGAGGTCATATGAAGACTCAGCACAGGCACATCGAAGCTTTTGGCTAGGCACAAAGTACTGGAGCCCGTCCACACCATGCACGAGAATTCCCCCAAGCTTCCAGGACTTACCCAGAGAACCACATGAACCAAGTCAGAAGCAGCCCCACAGGTGCTTATACGGGCAAGAAACACGGGTAGAAAGACAGTTGACACTTAAGGTCTTGGGGCTTTCTCTACCACGTAGAGGTGGCCTGTTTGTACAATAAAGCAAGCCTAACCCTGCACCACACAAGGTGCTGCTTGGGCAATTATCTGCCCAGCAGAAGGGTGAGGGCGAAGTGGGAAATATTCCATGTGGCTGCTGGTTCCTGTAGGAACAGAGGAGGGCAGAAAGTAAAAAAAAAAACTTCTTTTATGTTTTATTTCAACGAAAGATTCCTCTCTGTTTCCGAGAAAGAACCAGAGACGAGCCAGTAAAACACATCACCAAGAACTAGCTCTGCCCGGCTCCACGTCTTGGGGGATTTGGTTGATGATTTGCATTTACTGAAACACTGCCTGATTTCTGAGGGGTTTGGTCAGACACCCAGAAGAGGATGAAATAAATGACACCGAAGGAGATGGAGGTTCCCAGTAGCAGACACGAGATAAGGGGTTCAGGGCACTTTGCAGCCCTGCCCTCCCCACTGCGGCCAGCTCAAGCAGCCGAAACAACCACTGAACTGCTTTGGGGAAGACTAGCTCCTGGAAGAGAGAAGAAGATAAAGAAAGAGACATGGACAGATCATCCAAGATTAATGATGGAAAAAAATGAAAGGACTTGTAAGAGGAAATTTTCACTATGCCAGAATCATTATTAATCCCTTGCAACTCCCTATGACTAAGAGCTGTTAAACATAATTGACATTTAAAAATGTAGATATTCAATTGCACAGGCAAAAAGCGGATAAAATATTGAATTACATAAACAAGATTAACTGTAGTGGGAATTTTTCATTCATGTTTTAGAATATTATTTCAAAAGTGTTTATTACCTTGTCTCTTTAACTTCTGGCAAGTTGGTTTTACCTCCTGTACTTTTAACTTTTTTTTAATCTGTCAGTGGTTTTTTAACTCCCATAACAGATTCTATTAAATTAATCGAAGAGATAGAGAAGTTTCAAAAATATGAAGGTATTCCAAGAACTAGGTAAATAAGCGTCCAAAAAAGACAAAAAAAATATTCTTTCATTGAGATAAACACAGGCAAAACCCTTAGCAGACGTCACAGAAGCAAAGCTTGACTGGAAACAAGCCTTGACGGTTACAACATCACTTTTTTGATACAAACTGATACTTACAGAATTTTAATTTTAACCTCTTTGTGACTTTTTCTCTTGATGGTCCCCTTCATAGGCAAATCTAACGTAGCATCTTTATCTCTAATGATTTTGCACAGCATGCCATCATTTCAGCAAAACAAGACTTTGAGTTGTCTGTGTAAAGCAAGGCTGGCATTCAGGTTTCCCATTTGTTCAGCTGGAAATGGAGACCACAGGGACAAGGATCAAATCTTTTGCCTAACAAACAAGGATGACAGGACAATAGGCACTACCAGGCTGCTTCTACAATGCATCCTCCAGACTCAGATAATCCCAGCAGCTCTCAGCTAGAAGACCACCTTGCTTTTGAGTGCAGAGCTGCCACTGTCTCCTGTGGCTGTCCAGGGCTGCCCAAGCACCAGCGCACGGCAAACCCTTTACAATGTTGGGTTGGTAATGATGGGCAAAAAGCTAAAATCCCAGGAGAGGCAAAAGGCTGCAAATCCCCTCCTGGGCCTCAGGCACCCATGCATGAGTTGTCATAATTCCAAGCCTCCTTAGCTCCTGTGTGCACCTGCAAACTCCCTTTGAACACGCAGGTGGTGGTTTCCTATTTCCTTGCTACCTCCTATAGGGAACATGTGATACTGCCTCCTGAATCTTCAAGCTTACGTTAAGCTTACAATATTTGTCTGAAATAGGTTTAAGAGGCACAAATCCACCTCTTGGAAAGCAAATGCTGCCAGTTCATTGAAACACATGGCCCTTTACTTCCTCCATAAGAGAGGATCTAGAGCAGCTAAGCAAACTCAAAGGCAGGGTACAACATAAAGGCAGCTTTGAGAAGAAGGATTTGAGGTTTTCCATTTTTCCATTGCTCCATTCTAGAAACAACAGTCAAGCGTCAGGAAGGGGTGAGGTGGCACCCTGTCGTTACAGACTGTGTGTCGGTGCACAGATGCTGTGGAGGTATCCCTAGCTGGGGCCTGGACCTGAGCTCAAGCAGGGAAAGCCCCTCAGGAACAGCTCTGTACTTCCCAAGGAAACAGTAAAAATGTTATAGGTTTCCACAAGCACTGGTGTTTGCCTGCTTTCACAAATCACCTCTTTGCATTCACATTCATGCCCGCATTTCATGAATGCAAGAAACAAGTAACATCCCTCTTTTTCCATTGCTTTGAGGAATTGCACCTAAGGGATAGGGACAAACTCCTTCTGTTCCAGGTCCCAGGAGGGAGAAAGCTTTGGTACATCCATAAGCAGGGGAAGCCAAAGGGTGGATCTAGGGAAAAGCCACTGGCCACTGTTTGGGACCACCAGGAAGAGGCATTCCACAGGTTCAGAGGACCCTGGAGGTGTGTCTGGAATGGAAGTGGAGAAAGAAATGCTGTTAGCTGTGACTTCCCTTGAACCAGCATGCACAGGGCATTGGTACAATTTTCTCTTGTTCTCTTGAGAGCAGAGATTTATGAGAAACTCTCCCCTAATCTAGTTCTGCTTTTTCCGTGATTTCTCTGCCTCCAGTCAGGATAGGTGTCCTTCCAGACTACAGCTCACACAGATGTAGAAAACCCCCCGATCTTCAAAGGGCTGCAGCACATTGCCATAATGTCGTCATAGCGTGGCTTAACCCCATCCATACAGGCAAGATCAAACAGCATCCTGCAGAGTCAGGATGCTATTGCATTACAACATGATTCTTCCCTGTGACAGGTTTGGACAAAAGCCAGTCTGCAAAATGGGTCTGCTTGGAGTGAATGGACTTAGAGTCATAGACAGCAGCTAGAGATTTATGCTGCTGCAGTTGCTTCAGTCTCCGATGTACTCACACCAGAAATCAAATCAAGACACTGTCCCCCAGTATTTCAGGCATACTCAGCCATCTGCAAACCAAGGTTATGAATTTTGTGCCTTGATTGTCGTCATTGTAGCTAAACATCTTGCATTTTTCTCTCAAAGATGTGCTCTTCAAGTAAATTAATTATTAATAATAATTAATATTAGTTAATATTAATCTGCAGAAAATGCTGGGGTGGGGGGAAACCCTTGGGAATATCCCTTGGGAATATCCCTATGTAAGGATATCAAGAAATGCCATGCTGCCATTTTCTAATGTAACCACCCATTCAATTATAGCTTGACAGAAAATGGCATAGATCTTTTTGGTGGAACTTTGCTGCCAAGGTGTTTTGTGTTGTACGGAAGGGAATCAGCAGGAGGTATCAACCTGAGGTACCAAGCAATGCCACAAAATCCAGAGGTTTTGTGAAGAGATTTTTATCTGCCTTTCTTCATACATCTCTACCCTTGATTTTGGTTTGAATTCACAAATGTATTTATTATTCCTTGCAATATTCAGGGTCAATCAATCCATCAGCACTGTGGATAGGAGTGAGCAAGAGCAATGAGTCTGTTAGGGCTTGGTGAACCTAGCAGGACTAGCAGAGGTACAAGGGCCATTAATGTGCCCATGTTAAAAGATCTTCTGTCTGCTGTGATCTGGAATTTGCCAAATGTTTGCTGTATGTATGCAGCTGGTTCTGCGCAGTCTGGTACGGTAGACATAGCCTGACATGCTGTCAGATGAGATCATTCAAAAGGAAAAATATTCTTTCTTGACCTCAGAAAGCTGAGACCTCTGCAGGTGACATTAAATGTCATGGAAGGACAGAGCTCTCTCCAGTAACTACTTGCAGACCAGGGACTTGTTAAGTGTCACGCCCAGCAGGACCCTGAGTTCCAGCTGGATGGCAGATGAAGGGTGGCACTTTTTACCACTGGTCACAGAACATGAGTGTTTGCAGAAATCACTGTTTGAATAACAGTATCTAATAACATTATGCTAAATCCTGTGTTTATAGTTACTCCAAAAAGCTAATAAAATCAGTAGTGTAAAGTATGTTTAAACTTTAGAAACATGCACATGCCAGAAGCACTGAGGTTATTTTAATAGCCAGATCACCGATGTCTCCTCCAGACACAGTGCAAAAAAGCCACTCACTAAAACACAGGAAGATGCGATGGGGGGATGTCTCTAGCTATGGTGCTCCTTTAAGAGTCAGTCCACACGTAACACAACAGCTCTGAGTTACACTCAGTAGGAAGCTGCCATCTTCCACTGACTGTGGAAAGATCTTGGAAAAACCATCCAGCCTCCTGCCCTAACGCAGTGTTCCCCCTTGGGGGGGTGTCACAGACAATGGGCTGCAGGCCTCACAGCTCTCCCTGATGTGGAAGATGATGTTCGTGCTTCTTCTCATGGCATTGTTTCCACTCGTGTCTACCTGGCAGATTTCCTCTTCCCGTGGCCAGCAGCGGAAAGACTTTCCCTCACTGAAGGCCAGACGATCCTTTTCATTTCAGACTGCTGTGAACACCAACAGGAAAAGCTGAGCTCTGCACTGGGGCACGTTAACGCTGCCAGATCTCTGTCAATGCACTGTTAGCTCTGGTATGTCACCTACCCCAGTGGCTGTGGTCAGGGAAAAGACTCCCTTGTTGTCAAGGGTTCAGTCTGACAACAGGCATTAAAGAGCAGAGTCTTTGAAATCTGCCCTCACAACCAGAACTGAAAACAGCATTTGCAGTAAAAGATTAGGAGAGCAAGTTGAATCAGCAGTCTCTGGAGTCTGTCATCACCCACAGGTTTGCTTTGTTATCAGCATGTACGTTCAAACGCACGTTTGCAAAGGGTCTGTGGCATGGTCAGCCCATTCAAAGAGTGCAGGAAAGCAACAAAATTATTTGGCTTGTGTTTGCCTATGATGAGGTCTTACCTTCTTTGTCTGCAAGCTGCTGGGGATCTTTAGTACTCTCCAATATTTGTTATTTGCAAGCAGTCCTGCTCTGTTCAGGTTCATTTCCTGCTCCTCAGTGCAACACTACTAGATATTTTCACACACTCCAGATGCATTGCGTAACATGGGGCAAAAATCTTCAGCAACTAAGCAACCATCTGACCATCCAATAACCCAGACATGTTGGCTGTCATACACAGCAACCCAGTTTCCTACCCAGACCTCATGCCGAGAAAATCCAGACAGCTCCACAGAGTACCTACACCCTTCCCAGAGTCTAACAGCATATCCCAGACAAGAAAAAATACGGGCAAATCCAGGCTCCTGGGCAGCAGTTGATTGTTAGTGTTGTCATATAAGACAATACTGTAGGGAAGTGCAATGGGTTCCATCTTCAGATGCACCCTTTCTTGGTAAGGTCCGCATGTGGCAGACACACCGCACAGCCATGCTGCTTGGCAGCCAGCTGGGAGGTGCACCGCACCCCACAAGTGCTAGGTTCACTCATGATTTTTAGCTACTTTTGACAGAAAAATACTGAGAGCTACGGCTCTAATGTGGGACTTCCATAGAAAGGAACAAGACATACATGTGTCCTTTGATTTCTGGCAAATTTCACACAACATGGGGAGAAAATGAGCCTCCCAGTTGCATGAGTGCAGCTGTATCCCCTGGTGTTTGGTAGGACAGCTGTGCTCAGACGCCTGCAGAATCGTGAGCCATCTCTCACTGAGCTGGTGACTGTAGCAAGGGGCTGCCAATTTAATAGCATTCACTTTCCTACCACTGATCCGCAACATGAATCATGCTCTTGGGAAGTGAGCAAGACACCAAGTAATTACCTAGGTAAAATGGCAAGTTTGAGTGAACTGGTTGGCAAGTACCAGCAACAGAACAAAGAACATCCTAAAAATTAATTAAAAGGGTGCCCTGAGCCCCCGTCTCAATCTCATATACCTAGGAAACTCTCAATTTTTATTTCAGTCAATAAAAATTTCATTTCAATGTTTAGGGTTTATAAATAAGCATCTTAGAGGGTCCATATCCCTGTGTCTTTGTGGTGGCTGAGGATAACTGCACTGCCTCAGTGGGCAACAATATTGTGAGGACAACTCCAAACACCAAGCTGGCAGAGGCCAGGGCAGTGCTGCAGCTGAGGCAGAGAGGTGATTAATAAAGGCAATTACTTTGAACTAGTTGTGGAAGCTTCTAAAATCCACTGTGCTGGTGAGTGTAAAAACCACTATGCTGTCCAGTTTCTCCATCTGAAGGCAGCTGGGAATGCGCAGGAGTATGTCCCCATCCTGGGAACAGCCCACCGGAGGTTACAGCCCCGACATCCTCCCAGGTGGGGAACTGGTCCTCTTCAGGGATGGTCAGGCTCTCCAGCCTGGTCAGGATCTGCCCTGCTAGGAGCTTGGCAGCAGTGAAATAGCATGGGTGAACATGTGCCAACCCAGAGCTGCCTGGATCTGGTCAGTTTAGTTTACTAGCACAATCACTGTTTGTAGATATACCTTTCAATTGCATGTGCTCTTTGTTTCATACAGTGTTATCTATGGATCCTACACAGAATATAATGCTATTTTAAAATAACATTGAGTTGTTCTAAACTGGGCTCTCACTACTGTCACATTAGACTATAGGCATGTCATTTCCCTTAAATTAGACTTCACAAAAGGAACCTCTAGCTGATCCGCTTTTACATCTACTCCGTGCTGGTTACACATTAAAACTCATTACTTCAAACCATCCTGAAGGGCTTTTTTGCTGACAATCACAGCCAATTCTAGCCAAAGAGTTCTGGACACATCCAAATGTGCACAACTTGTTTCTAGTCTGAACCTGTCTGCTATTAACTTCTAATTGTTGCTTCGAGTTATGGCTTTCTCTGCTATATGAAAGAGAAATTGTTGGAACGTTTCTGTTTTGCAAGTGATTTCATTTTAAAAACCAGTGGTTTTCTCCAGATCCTGTAAAGATTCACTTATAAATAACCTCAGATTTAAATGCCCAGAACACTGGCAGCCTCTAAAATAGTCCTGTATATAGTGAAAACAACCACAGAGTTTTAGGTCTGTCTGCACCCAGTCTTTGTAAGCCTCAAACTGCCCATGACATTTATATTGAAACCTACAAGTGGATTCTCATTCGCCATAAAATCATAATTTAGGGCATGATTCTGCTTTCACTTATACCCATATAAGTTTCTGTAACTCTCCCACTTCCAGCAGAATCTGCTACACATGGAAATGGGTGTGGAACACACCTGACATGTTAGTCCAGTTGTTCGGAGTTTCATGGTGTTTAGAGGTGGAAGGAACTGCTAGATCGCTTAGTCCGACATCCTCTTTATGGAAATCCATTCAGTTATTCTTGTACTTGGTCCAATAAATTGCACTGAACTAAAATGTAGCTTCCAAAAAACCATCCAGAGGATTTCGAAACATAGGAATCCACCACTCTCCTTCATCATCCAGACAACTGTTAAAGAAAAGTCACTAGTAAGTGTGCCTCCTGTCTAGCTTGAATATTTGTACCTTCTACTTCTAGCTTTTCACTCTTACATGAAAAAGATCCTTGTTATCTCTCATTTTCTTACTGTGAAGACAACGGTGCACTGCAAAGAGTTTGCTTCTTCTTTTTCTTTTTGATAAGCTCAGCACAGTAGCTGATCTGCAATAAAAGACCATGTGTCAATCCTTACCTTAGAGAAGATAACAGATAAGAGCTGTTAGGTGTGGATGGGCTTAGTCACCTCAGCTTCTCCGAGGGACCAGCTCCATTCCTATTTTCCTGGCAATAATTCTACCGAGGATGCTTTGTAGGGCAGTCCAGCTGACAGCTACCACCAGCTACTTGTTTCCAGCCACAAACATCCTTGTTTTCCCTCACCCTGGGCTCCCCTCACCCCAGACAGACAGTTCATACATGCGCATGGGAAATGGTTTCATACTTCGTGTCTGTCTTCAACACAGTTCAGTTCACTGAGGCAATCGGTTAAGCACTGTAAACTCTGCTGGTCCAAGCGAAGGAATAGCTTGGCTTGCCTGTGTGTGTGTGTGGTGTATGTTGGGGAGGAGGATCAACACATTTAAGGATGATGGGAAAGAAGATGCAGGAAAAATGCACATGCAGCCATTCCCCTGGGATAAAAGCAAATACCCAATAGTTGCTGCAAAGTGGCTAACACGCCATCAATTCATCCCCTAATTTGCTCTGTGGTAACAATTTATTTAACCATAGGCTATGTCAAACTCCCCTCAAAATATATTTTGTCTGACCTCTGTCAAACAAACCCATTGCCTCATTAGAAAATGAAGTCAGGTTAGTTCGTTAAGATTGTTCTCCTACTGCTGGTGATCATCGATGCTGGTGGACAGTGACAGCCAAGAAGTCTCTTTTCCCCACTACTTGTGACTATAAATCCCAGTTAGGAAACAGGATTGTTTTATAATGGTAACCATGTAGATATAACATAACATATAAAGGTAGATGTGATATACTTCCAATGAAACACATCTACATCTGTTTTCTATAGTACTGCGTGGATTGGCATTAATCATATCCTCCTACTTTTAATTCCTTCCTGGTAGGCGAACCTAACTTCAGCGACCTACGTTATCCCACTAGCCCTGACAGCATGATCACACAACATGAGCTATGGCTGAGAAGGAAGTAGCTGTGGACATGAGAGACTCACCACTCCCATTATGTCATTTTCTAAAACAAAGTTTCAGTGTGATTTAAGTGCTGCTGTTGCTGCCCCTGTAATACAAGCAGGACACAAAGATTTGTGCCTAGCCAGACTCCTTCTCTTGATCCCTGTTCAAACCTAAAGAGCATGGGATTAAGCCAATGGGACACTGTGTATTTTCAGAGTAACACACAGTCATCAGCAGAGGAGATGTACAGTCTCCAAGTTTAAACTATTACAAAGTGGACTACAAAAAAACCCAACCAAACAAACAAACAAAAAAAGAGTCCATTTGTAACAAATGCTAATTTGAAGTAGTTCATTTGTAACATTTGGTTACAAAAGGAGGAAAAAAATCAAACACACCCCCACCCTCCCCACTGCTCATTTCAGAAATGATCCTAGACATGAAGTTCCCTGTGCAGGACATATGTGTCCCTGAATCAAGACAAAGCAAACAAGTGCCCAGGAAACCCAAGAAAGGCTGTCAGCAATAGCTCCCCAAGACACAGCTTTTGGGGTAGCCATGTTCGAACATGGACTTGGGACATCTGTGTTAAAACTTAATTCTCTCTTGCCCCTGGCAGCACCAGAAAAAGCCTGATGACAGGAAATCATGCTTTAAGACTCACACAGATGTCAAGGTCTTGGTTACATGTGCGGTGGTAGCAGAACTTGGTGACAGCTCCTTGCCTGGCTAAATGACAAATGTTCATCATGTTATAAGTCTGGCTTACACTAAATATTTGGGTGGCAGGAAGGCTAGTGTGGACAGGGGGTTCAGTAGCCCTCTTGACACCCTTCTGCCCTCTGGTCCTGCTTGGAGGGGACACTGCAATTTGCCCTTTGCCTGATGAGAGAGATGTGCTCAGCCCTGTAGCAAGAGGTTCTGTAACACAGATCACTTGGAGGTGGTCAGAGTATGGGAACAGCGCTGCCCAGGGAGGAAGACCTGAAGGAGGAACACCAGACAGCCCTGATAGACTTCACGCTTACTGAGCCACTCTGTGCTTTCAAGAACACTCTAAACATCTTAAGCCAGACTGATGCCAAAAGCAATTGTCCTGACTTCCGCCTGCCCAAGTTTCTTGTTCCTACTTTTTTGCTGCTCCCTCACTTCAAACAGCTGTTTTCTAGCCCAGGTCAGTTCTCCTGACATAGGGATAGGGACAGTGAGGAGACAGGAATGAGGAGGGTGGGACAGCTGTTTTCCCTGACACTTTAACCTGGCACTGCCAGGTTAAACAGCCACAAAACTGGCTTCAACTAGAGGCAGACTTGTTATTTGAGGCAGACCAATTGCTCAAGGAGCTCAGTTTCAATGTACATCCTAAAGCCACTCTTCCCCTTGGCAGCGACAGGGCACACCCAAAAATCTGACCACTTCCCCAAGGTACCCAAAAAATCCCCAGTCTAGGTAACCACCGACTTCAAACCATTTTTTGAGCATAAGGAGCCCCCAGAGGGCTGCAAGGTTTTCCCACGCCAGAAGGTAGCGATGGGCGACAAGTCAGAGAGGAGTCACCGCCGGGTTTCCCAACGTTGTCTGGACATAGTCCCCTTTGGGGGCTCCACGCCTCTGAGCAGAGACCTTTGCGGTCCTTAAGAAAACAGCACGGGGGAAGGAGAAGCTGATTCCCCCCGACCGCCCCCGGGGGGTCCCTGCCCCGGCACGGCGCGACACGGCGGTCCCCCGGCCGGGCTCCCCGGCGCTGGGTGTCACCGCGCTCCGAGCTGCTCCTCTCACTTCAACAGTGCCACCTAGTGCCTTCTGAAATCATTTCAACTGGAAACGGGGGCTCGGAAGCAGGGAAACCCGCCTTCGAGGCAGAGAGGAGTTACAAAGGGAAGGAGCCCATCCAGGCGAGTGAAAGCTGCAGGCGGGCGGTGGGGTGGGCTGCGCGCCCTGGCCAAGAGTGCACCATCAGCAGAAGGAACAGTTCTAGTTAAAAAATAAAAAAATAAAATTAAAAAACCCACTACAGTTTTCCAGTTCTTAAATTGTCTGATACGTTTCCTGACTTGTTTTAACACAAGTCGCGTGGTTATTAGTGCCAGTGGGAGCTTCCTTGGGTATTTACTACAGCAAACGTTTCCCAGAGTGAATGGGTAAAGGCAGGACTGGAAACTGCAACGTTCATCCATTCATAGAAGCAATTCCCTTATTAATAAAAACCAGCAGCAGCAAAAAAACTGTCCCAGCCGAAGAGTGGCTGTGGGAGGGACGAGTCCCACACCCCAAGCCTCGAGGTGCAGGGAGTGGGGAAAGTGGGGTTTCCCCCTAACTGCGGGGCATGAAGAGGAAATCAGGTGGTGGCAACATACGTGTATTGCGTTTCTCTGCAAAATTTGCAACTTAGCTGATTGGATTCCTGCCGCTGAACTGGTCCTTGGCTGAGATCATTTGAATGGGCAGGGTTGGTTTCTTTTTTTTTTTTTTTCCTCCTTACAGGAGTTCCCTCCCCTTCTTCTTCCTATCCTCCGCCTATTAAAACAACTCAAGTCTCACTTGTTAAAAGACCCCATAACGTGGAGGAGGCAGAAAAGCAGCAGCAGCAGGAAAGAAAAAGACGTCTGGAAAATATTACCCGTTTGCTGCTGCTGCTCAGAAACCTCATTGAAACAGTTACTCGGTCAGCAAGGCATCACCAAAGAGACTTTATCTGATGCTGTACATCTCTCAAACTTTCAGACGCTGCCTTGCAACTTCTCCAGGCTCCTGGTTAGCCGGGTTTGAAACAAGATCTTCAGCTTCGACCACGAGAAACTAACTCCTAATTTATTACTTTTTAACTTTTTATTATTATTATTGTTATTTGAAAAAAAAATCCCACAGCTCTCTGAAGCAGAGAAAGACAAATACATGGTAATTGTGAAAACACGTGGGAGAAAATGAGTAGGACTGAATAGCCTTAAACGATTTTTTTTAAAAATCGGTTTTAATTATTTTTTTTATTTTTGAGCGTCTCAATAAGTCCCTTAAAAGTGCGATTTGTTCTTTACCTCAAACTTGGAAACTGTTCAGCGGGAGCAACGGTACGTGAGACCACACAGCTGGCTGGAGCCCCTCTATGACCAAAGGACAGAAGGACAAACAAGGTAGGTGATTTATGATTACACTTCTGTCACCTTCAAGAGCAGAAGACCCTCTCCTCCCATCCCCACTATCCAAGGGAGGAAAGCTGAAACAGCTCCCCCGAAATACCAGTGGGGCTGGGGGAGGATCTTACCGGCTCTAGGCTACACCTATTTCAGCAATGAATAGGAGCGCAGTGAGGATGAATGAGGTTTTCAGCTTCAACCCCTCCTCCGTGTAATCTGTTTAAGATATTGCTGAGCTCTGCGATTTGAAAAAACAAACAAACAAACAAAAAAAAACCCCAACAACCAACCAACCATCCAAACAAAAACCCAAACCTAAAAATAAAATCAAATCGAGCAACAGGTTAGGCGGCCGCTCCGCCGAGCCCAGCGGGGGAAGCGAGACTCGCTCACAGCCCAGGCTGGCTTCTCCCCGGGCCGCCCCCGGCCTCTGCGTCCAGGGCCGGGCGGGGGGACGTGACAGGAGCGGAGGGAGGGATGGGACTGCAGGAAGGACGGCGAGGAGGCGGCGGGCGGGAGGAGGAGGAGGAGGAGGAGGAGGGCTAAAGTCCCGCCTCGGAAGGGAGAAGCCGAGGCGGTGATGGAGCTGCCCGGGCGCCGCGCCGCGCGCAGAGGGCGGTTTCCCGGGGTAGGGCCGGGTAGAGGCGGGGTGCGGTGGGGCGGGAGCTGCAGCCTGCCCGCCAACTTGCAGCGCCGCACGCCTCAGACCGGCCCCGCCCCGTCGGGCAGCTCCGCCGCACCCCCGCCGGCGAGACCCGGGCTGGCGGCCGGCGGCTGCGGGGACCGGCTGAGTGAGGGTCCCACCGGGGGGCCGCAGCCGCTGGGGGTCAAATCAGCTCCAGCAGAGCCCCGGGGGGCGCAGCTCCTCAGCGCCGGGCGGGGAAGGCCCCGGCCGCCCGCGGGGCCCCGCCTGCCCCCGCCGCCCGCGCTCGGTCACCGCCGCCGGGCCGGAGCCGCCCTCCCCGTGACGTCTCAGCGCGGGGGATCCCCCCGGTGCCCCGCCCACCCGCTGTGACGCAGGCAGCACCGCCCCCATTGGCTGCGGCGGCGGGCCGGGGTTCCCCCGCAGGAGCTGCCCCGCGGCGGGGGGCGGAGCCGCGCCGGCCTGGCCCGGGTCACCGCGCCGCGCGCCCCGCCCCTCCCGCGCCGCTTCCCACGTGTTCAGCCGTCGGGCGGCCGCGGGTCCGCGGGGTCCCCTTCCCGGCCGAGAACCCGGCCTGCGCCGGTGGCCGCCGCAGGGCTGTCCCCAGTGTCCCTTCCCTGCACCTGCTGGAGTGTCCGTTCGTGTCTGTGGGACGCGGCCGAGACCCAGCTCTCGGGAGTCTCTCCGGACTCCACAGGCATGCTGGAAAGAGGGGCGAAAAGGACCTTAAGGGACAAATTACCCCATGTCCCTTCCACCAGAGAGGACCCTAGTATACCACAACGCTTCTGGCAGGTGTTGTGTAGCTTTTTCTTCAGGGCCTGCAGTGACCCCATGTCTCCCCAGGCACTTTCCCTCCTAGGCTCCTTTCATATGGATCATTTTTCCATCGGCACACACACAGGGATTGTTTTTCTCATTGTGTGTAGGTTGGATGGCTTGGGACTTGCTTCAGAGCATGGAGAATGCCATTTCATTTTGGGGATGATGGCAGTGAAATGTGTTCTCTTTCCCCGAAAAAACTGCCCAAAATCCAGCCCTCACTGAGGTCAGAGCAGTTTTGCCACTGGTGTCAACAGAGCCAGGGTTTTATTTCGTGCTGGTAAATCTCTTATCCTACACGCAAGTGCAGAAAAGCCTGGGAAAAGGTTTTCCCAGAAGGAAGAGCAGCTCTGCTGGATTCAGTGGAGTTTGGTTGCACTAGCAACAAACTCAGTGGTTCATATTTATGGTGTAGAAGCAAGTTCGCTTCATTTTATTACTACCCAAGATAGTGTCTGGAGTGGCAAATTACTCCTCCATTCAGTGTAGGGGACTTGACTAAGTCAAACAAGATATGACCTGTGCTTTATAACTAAATTACAAGATAATAAGCTATGAACACCAAATAAATATTTATTTGCTGGAGTAAGGCATGGAGTAGTCACTTTTGTGCCAAAAGCATCTATGGACTTCATAACCAGCAACCAGAAAACATTTCTAAACTAGATTTTTGTTTAACCGCAATCCAAAATGTCTGCGTACAAATATGATTTACGTCTTGATTTATTCTTCAGAGCACTTGTTGGGGGGGGTTGTGGGGTGCTTAGCCTTCTTTTGGTTAATTTAACAACTGGTGTATTACTGTCTACATTATGGACAAATGCAGCCAGCAGATGCAGAATTCATTCCACATTGGTTACTCAAACCTATAAGAGACTAAATTTGGGCAGTTTAGTGGGAAACATACATGGAGCAGACAGGAAGTTCTTGATTTGCTGATCATAGCCTGTGCATACAGATACATTTTGCCATCATTACTAATCCTCTTCCTTATTTTAAACCTAACCCCAGAGTTAATTTTAGTCTTATGTGAGCCCTTTCCAGAAGATCAATGGCATGACAAGATCTGGAAGTGATAAATAACCAAAAGCACCAGATATGGTAACTCTGCTCTAGTAAAGAGGTACAGATGTAACATAACTTTTCAGTTTCCTCTCTGCAGGCTGTAAAACAGAAGAGGGAGTCTGGACAGCTATTTCGTGCTTGCAGTTAATGTGAACCTGGAATCATTTGTACTTCAAAGAGAAATTATTTATTTTTGCCACCAAAATAAGGCTAATAACAAATCTAAATATTATCTGGAAATTGTAATGCTCATATACACTTTGTGTACACACACAGCACAGAGCACGTGTATAAGGACCCATACCGCATGTGTCAGCCTGTGTGCACGCACTAACACACTCACAAACGCACTCACACACTCACGTCATTGGAGCAGCTGATCTGTTGAAGCCATTACTATAATTCTCATAAGCAAGAAGGTTTTTTGTAAGGCTTCTAAAAGACGATGCTCTTTCTTTTAGTTGTGTGCGAAACAGCCTTTGGTCGCTGTATGCACGTACACCCTTGTGTGTCAGCTTTTATGCTTCCAACCTCACTGATCCCAGGCATCCTGCTGAGTAAGAGTTGCATGTTCATTGCAGGCAAACCCCTACTGACTCTTCAGGTGAACATAGGCAAGGAAAACAGGAAGCAGTCTGATGGGGTTCGCTGGGATTTTTTTGAGGAAAATCGGTAACATGGAACTGGAAAACCAGTGGGTCCCTTATCACGCCAGAAAGGGTGACATTACAAATACCAGTAACCTGAGCCTTATGAAGTGCTCTTTAGACCTCCAAGAATCCCTTGCATGACCATTGTTCCCATTTTACAGATGAGGGAGCCAAGGCAGAGAGAGGTGAGTTCACTTACCTAAGGTTATCCAACAGGTGAATACCAACATTAGGAACAAAATCCAAATTGTCTGCGTCCTGGTCCACCATTAGATTCCCTAATGTAAGAAATGCAGTGGTTAAGCAATGACCCATCTGACAACCTTCATAAAGGAGATTAATCTGTAAAATAAATGTCAAATGTATGCATATATTTTTATCACGAGTATTCCAGAAATAGCAGCTTTGCAGAGAAAGATTTTTTTTTGTGCCTGTTCTACAGAACTGCAAGATAAATTATCCACTGATCTTCCTCTTCAGCAAAATGCTTAAGTGCACACTTACTTTTAATGACAAACTTACATGCTTTACTGAATCCAAAGCCTCAGCACTAAGGTTCAGAGGACTATGAGTAGTAGACATTCAAGAATCCAGCTTCTATACAGAAACGTAAAAAGAGACATGTTAAGAGGCTTTTAGTGCTCAACACTTCTGGTTGCAACAAAGACTTTCAGACAAGTCTGATATGCAGATTTTGGATGTGGGGTTGGTTTATGTTAACATTTTAGTTTGAATCAGGAGCGTGCTATTGAAGTCAATGTTACAATTGCCCCCCCTTCAGCCAAATCGCTTGGGCTTGTATTGCAAAGCGATCACTGGGCACACAAAGTGGATTCCTCTTTAGTGAAACTAATTGCAAAATGTACCCCTGGAGTACACTTTTCAGACACTTGTGGGTTTTCAATCCAAGGGGTCCAGCTAAACTTAGAAAAATACAAAAATGTACAGAGGGTGGAAGTTAGGCCCTCAGCACCAGCTGCTCCTTTTTACAGATCTGTAGTACTGGACTATGTTACAGTTCCTGTCGTATTGGACTGTTTGCTGATGTGGCCAAAGCCCTAGATGTCTAGAGGGAGACACAGCTCTTTTGAACCTTTAGAGGTGAAGGGGACAAAATAAGCACACTTGTGACTGAGCCTTTACTGTTGTCTCCTGGATAACTATTGACTTTTGCCATCTAGGGTTTTTAAAAATGTGTTCAGGTCTTTGGAATTAGTAAGTGCTGATTCTTTCAAACAACCTTCCAAATCGTTATATGTATGAACCTCTTGTGGCTTCTCGCTTTTTAATCTTCTGAGGAAAAGCTAGCCAGAGGTACTACATGGCAGTATGTCTGAGTGTTGCACATCAGAGATGACTCCTGAAACAGATGATGTAGTGACCTGCATCCCGTTTGTTGCAAGCAAACCTAACTTCAGTTTGACCTCCCGTTAGTCAGCGGTTCCACAGCCTGTATTAGCAGGTGCAGGGGGCAACCTGATTGCTTCCTTAGTCCTCAGGGCAGCTGCACAACAGCTGGTGCAGAATAAGTGAATAGACTGCAGATGATATTGATACGTTCAGATACCAGTACACATAGGTTTTCTGGATATCTATTTGCCCCTATCCTGTTTATTACTCTCTTGGTGTATTAGTAACAAATTAAGCTTTTTTATTTCTTTGCCTCCTGCCTTTGCAAAGGGATGAACTATCTCCCAGTCCTGTTTCTCTCAGTGATGTCTGAAAGCTGATGAATAACCTTATGGATAGACTGTGCAATATTATTTTGGAGGGGGGAAATAGTGGTGCTTTACCATAGAAGTCAGTAGCGTTCTTTGCCAAGCAAAGACCCAATCCAAATCAGGATGTAAGAACCTGAAGAATTGCAGGTAAGTCCTGGTGCCATACCTGCAGTTATGTTCTAGCCTAAATATTTTTCAGAATAGACAGAACTGAAGCATATTTTACTATGTTCTTCTAATTTGAGATCTAAGCCGTCATTCAGTCTGAGCAAGGAGTGTGATCTCTAGTGTCAGAGTTAATACCCTGTTCATTATATGTACCATGTAGGTATCAGCCAAAATCTTTCTTAACCTGAATTTTTTAATGAAAATAATGTTTGACGACTAAAACTTCTAGTTATGCCAGTTGTTAATAGTAATGTAGAGTAAGTTCTACTTCATCATGGGTATGACCAAAACCATAATCTTTGTGTGCCTTTTTCAGGATGCAAAAAGATGCACAATGCCCAGAAGTTCACTAGGTGGACATTCATGTCAGGTACATGCAAGGAAGGGTTCATTTCTCGGCCACGCTTTTCCATAGGACCCTCCGAAGAGCGGCACACATTGCCTCCTCCTATACAGTCGCACATATATACTTGGGACTGCTTGGTGAATCAAAATGTGTCACTGAATCAGAAACAGCCTACCTAGCATTAGGATTTAGCATATGATTTCATATTTCATTTCTACTAGGTGGGCTGGTTAGCACTGACCAGTTCTGTCCATAGAAATAAACAGCTGCAAGATCACGACAACAAATTGTCACCAGTAGACTTGGAAGCCTCTCTACACACATTCATCTTGCGTATACAAACCTTGACCCTGTTTGCTGGAGGCTGTGTAAAGCTTGTACTGGATTCAGCACTGCGGGGTCAGGTGACAGTGCCAATAAAGGATTTAGGTGCCCAAGCTGCAAAGCAGAATTAGCCGTCCTGTTTCAGGCTTCCTGTGCAGTACATGGGGGACATAGGCACCTCCAAAAAGAGTCTGACACAGCCAGCAAAATGTCCTTCAGAGATGATGCAAAGCAATGGACCCTCTGACTTCTCTCAGTGCTGAATAGCTTCCACTCTTAAAAAAATAGTAACAAAGAAAGCACATTGCAGGTACTATCTTCCTCCTCCTGCTTTACCAAACTGGTTAAAAACCTGTCCAGAAAGTGAAAGATCCAGGTTTGAGTCCAGAGACAGTGAGATAACCCACCAATTCACCTTCTCTGCAGGTGAGAAGCCATGTCCCCCTCCACACTCCAGTGCCTGTTCCCACGTAGCAGCAGTTCCATGTGTATACAGAAGTGACCTGCAATTATCTTTGTTGATCCAGGAATATGCTGCATGTCTTCCATGTGCTGAGCAACTCATCCCTAGCCTAAGCAGTGCTTTTTCTTCTTTTTTTAAGTGCTGTGGAGCCTATTTCCCAGGACAAACTTTCTAGGTTAAATCCCTCAAGGAACTGAAGATGCTTTAGGCTGAGACACAAACAAAACACTGAGCTGCGCTGATCATAGGAGGTGTGTACGGTGCCCTCCACCAATTAGTCAGCTGTTGAATAGGGCTGTAGCGATGGCAACTTCGAATATAAGCGATTATATTTTGCTGAAAGAATATTGCTAGCACTTAGAAAGAGTACTTATCAGTGAAATGACTGAAAAATAATTGTGGCTTTGAAAGTTAACGTGGATGTTTGTCCTTCACCAAGCATTTGACACATCTTGACTCAATATGACATTATTTTAGGCTCGCACTGTTAAAACACAGTGCTGTACACTGTTTCTCTGAAAATACTTTACTTTAGCTTTGTGTGACAAGTTCAGGAAACCTCAGGAGTGGATTTCAACTGATGTCTTACAAAGGATGTCCTTTTACATTTCACTGTGTTAGGCCAGGCTAGACACTCATAACAGCACTGTCTGACCTTAAAATCTCTGATGCAGCTATTCCCTACCCTCGGTGCTAGTATTTGACTCAGCAGTTCAGTTTTGGTCCCAGACTTGTACAAGTGTCATTTCCTTTTAAATTCTTGGCTCACTTGTTGGAGGAGGGTGGAGAGTTTTTGGCTTCTCTGCCATTGTTTGGGCACCTTCAAGCTGATAAAGATCAGTTCTGTTGGGCAAGTTATCAATAGCTCACGTGCTAAAGCTTGAGAATATTGAGCAACTTTTTCCAGACTTACCCTGAGATTAAGTCAGTTAAAAGACTATACATAAAAACCTCAATCGCACATACAAAGGGGAAAGTTTCTTTGATGAAAGCCAGGAATTTAGATCAAAACACAGTTTATTTTCCCAAGGCTGACAGTGAAAGGATAGGAAAAAAAACCCACATTGTTTTATGAAGACCAGAAATCCATTTCTTGATCTTAAAAGACTGTTTCTTTTGTGAGGGAGGGAAGCTGTGCTGTAATGACAAGATCAGAGAATTAATTTCTTTTTTTTTTTCCTTTTATGCTGAAATTCTTCATAGGAAGAGAAAAAGCATTAGCAAATTAATATAAAAGAAGCCTGGTACAGTATACAGTCAGTCAAATGTAAATGCTTCAGAGATTAGTCTAAATCCTGTGAGCTCTACCTGTACAAGTGGTCCGTTGATTTCAGCCATATAATTCTTAACGTAAGCAGACTTTAGCCCCTACTCACTAATAGGAATTTTCTATTTCTGGCAAGAGAAGTAGTGGACCCCAAATAGGAAAGCAGAGTACAACTACACTATTAATAAACATTTACCTTGATGTTTGTGACTCTCTGCGTGCTTGAGGGATTAATAAACATACAGGCTATTTGACGTCAAGGAAACGTGGAGAGGATCCATTACTTCATCTGTTTTCTAAAGCAAGTCTATTTTGGGCACTGAGCTGTAATTAACCCATAGCAGTGGTAAACGTAATCTATCTTTTATTAGGCTTCCCTATGACCCCTGTTGCAAGACTTTCAGACAGGCCAGAGCAGGCGTGGTCCCTTTTGCTGGTGGGTGATTACAGCACCTGTCGGAGCCCAGCCATAAGTATTCAAGGAAGTCCTAGAGATAGGGTCCAATTTCTCCAAATATACATTTAAGAGGCTTCCTCCTGTCCTGAAATTTAAGACCCTAAATAGCCAGTGGAAAAAAAAGCATAGTCTTTGTAACTTCAGACTTTATGCTTGCCTGGTTTATTTTTATTTTGTAAGTGATTCTGTGTTGACTGTTTTTTTCCAAGCCTGTAACTTTTCAGACAGGAATGTAATTGATGACAGCTATGCTGCTGTGGCTTGGTAATATTTTTTCAAGAAAGAGTTAAAGACATACATGATGTAAGGAAGTGCTGTTCCAACATCAACCTTGGCCAACAGATGGTGAAACAAACATGATCATCAGATGAGCAAGAGGATAGCAGCAGGAAAAATATGAATAATAGCAAGAAAACACAAATATTAAGTCCAGTATTCTGAGAAGCCCTAAATCAGCAAAATATTCAAGCATGGCTTTCAGTTTCATTCATCTGCAACAGGCTTGCTGGGTTATCCTTAAACAGACTTTATCTGTTTTATATCCTTAAGGTCAAACACATCAATTGACACAAACCATTGTTATTAACTTTCCTGTAATTCTGAGGAAGGTGTTGCAGAAAATGGTTAATGTGATTGTCAACAAAAAAGGAATTAGGTAACAATATATTCTGCCTGTCTGCCTGCCTACATGTTTCTCCATCATTTGTCTCAAGAATACCAGAGCAGCCTCCATGCCAGCCACCTCCTCCATCACCTAGAGCTTAGCCTAGAAGATTTCACAGTCAGAGAACCCAAACGTGCAGAAGTTGTCAGAATCAACTGACATTCTAATGAATTTCTGAGTCCAGGGTGGAGTCTTGGCCCTGTTAAATTAGTGCATACTTTTACCACAGACTTAATTTCAATCAGACTTTAGCCCTATACACACACGTGCTCACATGTGCATGTATCTACGTACACAAATGTATGAATAATGCATTTTTGCAATGGTTTTGAGAAGACATTTTAAAGCAGATGTCTGATTATATAAATATAAATTATATATAAAGTCAGACATCTGTTTAAAAATATAAATACATTCAGACATCTGTTTTAAGAATGTCTTTCCAATATTTTTGCAAACGTAGCTAAGTGAGAGAAGCAATTCAGGGTGGGATGCGATCATGACATGGATGGGGGATGAGGAGGGGCTGCCCAGACATTCAGCTGTTCCACTTGCCTGTGACTATACAAAGCAAGTGGTGGCCCAAAAGCCCCTTCTCAAACCCCACCAGGGTAATATGACAGAGCGTCTCATTCAGCAAGCCTAGGCTGCCAAAATAAGATCCTGACACAGACAACACCGTCTGTGAGGACATTACAAATAGTAGAGAACATCCCTGGTACATTAAGATGTATTTAAACCTTATTTTACACAGAGGAAGTACTGCAAAGAGATGTTAAGTTGGGCAGGGTGATGCAGTAAGTCCCTGACACAGCCAGAAGCACAGGGTGTATCTGCTGATGCTGAACTCCGTGTTGTAGCCACGCTCACCTCTTAGTCTTATATCAGCAAGTGGTGGCTCTGCTAACGGTTTCCATGCTTTTTTGCAGATGTATTGTGAGAGGTTTATATGTATCCTGAGAATACTTGGAACCACACTCTTCGGGGTATCCCTCCTGCTGGGAATCACCGCTGCTTACATTGTGGGCTACCAGTTCATCCAAACAGACAACTACTACTTCTCCTTTGGACTCTATGGTGCTATCCTGGCATCACATCTCATCATCCAAAGCCTGTTTGCCTTCCTAGAGCACAGGAAAATGAAGCGGTCACTGGAGACTCCAATCAAGCTGAACAAAACAGTTGCCCTTTGTATTGCTGCCTATCAAGAGGATCCTGACTACTTAAGAAAATGTTTACTTTCTGTGAAAAGATTGACCTACCCAGGAATTAAAGTTGTTATGGTCATTGATGGGAACTCAGAAGACGACGTTTACATGATGGACATTTTTACTGAAATCATGGGTAGGGACAAATCTGCCACTTATATCTGGAGTAACAACTTCCACGACAAAGGTCCGGGTGAGACGGACGAGTCTCACAGAGAGAGCATGCAACATGTATCTCAGCTGGTCCTGTCCAACAAAAGTGTTTGCATCATGCAGAAATGGGGTGGAAAAAGAGAAGTAATGTACACAGCATTCAAAGCACTGGGGAGAAGCGTGGATTATGTACAGGTAGGTATTAGAGCTCCAGGTCAGTGCCAATTCAAACACACTTTGAAAGAAAGCAGCTTTTGTATATTTTGTGCAGCATGTTAGAGGCCATCCTAGTCCCTGACGAACACAGTGCTCCTTTCAGTCTGTTTGGAAACAGATTGACCGTTAAAAGCGTATTTTGCTACCTTTTAAAATGGTCAGCCTATCTGTGAATATGTTAAATCTGTGCACCAGCTACTGGAGAAGTCTGAAATCCTTCCTTAGACTTCAGTACTGCCCCTTCATCCGAATAGTTTTACTTCAGACGAAGCCAGTGGCCTCCTGAAGACCCCTTCTCTGCTCCTGTAGGTCAAGATCTTGGTAAGGTTTTATTTTGTGAGGTTGCTAGCAGCCTCATATGCAAGCAGACAGACAGGTATTGAGTGGCTCTAGGGAATACCTCAGAGCAGTGGTGGAGCCTGTAAAAAAAAATGGGGATATTTTAAAGTCTTCAAAGGCTGTGCAGGGTATTCAATAAAAGGGTCAATGTGCAGCTTTGAAAAAAAAAATTTCTTCAGCTAAAGCCTGAAGGAGCTTTTGCTTCATCACTTACAGCTGCATTACCTCACTCACCGCGACTTGTCCTTTAAAGCCCTTATGACATTATTCACTTAAAAATGAATTAGGCTGGGTCCTCTCTCCCTGTTTCCAAAGGAGCAGAGACACATTTCTTTCCAGCTGCCTTGGATCCTGTGAAAGATTTTCTATGTTTTTGCCTTACACATGAAAGCACTCCTCACTCCTGCAAACAGCCCTGCGGACTGTGGGAAGGGGAAGAGGTAGTGTGTGGAGGAAGGCGAGTGGGATCAGGGTTTCTGGCTGGACACTGAGGATCATTCCTTATCGATAAAGGCCAGCAAGGCTCATTTGACTAATCCCACTGAATGTGAGATGAACTTTTTAATTAACCACCCTCAGCCTCCTCCCTACCTTCTCCTGACCTCAGACCATCCAGCAGCCTCCGTCAGTTGAGCAGCAGCTCCCTGCGAGATGCTCTCTGCTGGCTCAGGGCAGCTGCACAGCTGAGCCATGTGTGTTTCTGGTCCATGCCCAGCCTTGCACTGGGGTGTGTGTGTGTGCACACTCTGTACAGCACAGCATCCACAGGCACGATGTCCAAGGGATGTGGAGAGGCTGCCAGTAGATGGGCTGAGAGCAGTGAATCCTGCATGCACAGGAGGGGCAGAAACTGAAGAGTGATGTGAACCGCTCTGTTATTGGAGCTGGAAGAGTAAAGCAAAGACTTAAAACCCATCCCCTACCACTTCCAAAACTGAAACTGATTTATTCTCTGAAAACAATGGGCTTAAGCTCTCCATTGTCTGCACTTTGGTTTTGTGCTGTGAGGGACTATGATGGAATAAAAATGCTGGTTTTCTTTATTAGCATGGTTTTA
This sequence comes from Pterocles orientalis, assembly GCA_011057875.1. NCBI lineage: Eukaryota > Metazoa > Chordata > Aves > Pterocliformes > Pteroclidae > Pterocles > Pterocles orientalis. The sequence goes on along the minus strand of WKFP01013984.1, from coordinate 533,712 downwards.
TAATCACTTTGCACAGAAGTATCAGATTGCAGAGAGGAAACAGATTCACTGCAACTTTCCTCCCTCAGTCCAGCTCTTGCATTTGTTCAGGGAAGTATTTCTATTTCAGCAGTCATGGCATAAACTGAGAAAATGGAAGAGATATTTCTGGTCTTTCAGTCAATTAACACTCCTGACCTGGCTCAGAAATCCTGATGAATGTGTCAAGGACTATAATGCTGCTGTAAGCTGCCACCAAAGGCTGCAGTAATGATTAATGCCACAGTCACATCTACAGTCACATCTATATTAGAAATGCAGCACTTTGGTGGCCCTGGCTACTACACAGTCATGACGCAATGCAGCTAAAATGTGTCTCTGTTTTATGAATGAATGAGGGTTGAGTTGTTTCAAACGGTTCTTTGGGAGTACCCAGGGTAAATTACTTTAAGCAGGCCTGACATTTTAAGGGCTGAGCAGTCTGCATTGATGATCAAGCACTTAAAAAAAGTGGACAAGTCAGCATCATTGCCCACCCCTGAAACTGTGGACCTCATGGTTCTTAAGACACTTCAGGCAATCATAAGCAGTCAGACTGATGCAGATAATGAGCTGTTCCTCGTTAGAGGCATCTCATTAAATACCTGAAACTGCTGTGAAGGCTTATTTTCCTCCTGGCGGAGGTTAGGAGGGTGCAAGCAATCAGATAGAGGAGTTAAACCGGCAGGCACCAGCAGTGCAGAGCTAGTCGATTCAGCCAGAGAGCAATTCATCTTGGCAGATGGAGGTACCTGTGTGCACAGTCCAGCGCAGCCTGAACTTCTCGGAGCAGCCTGGAAAAACCGCCACAGGTTATAAGGAGTGTCTGAACAGCTTGCTTAAGGCCAAGTGTTCCTTTCATGCAACTCTATGACCCAACGAAGTAATTTTTTGGTCACTTAGCCCTTACGTGAAAAGATGGCAAAATGGCTCTCGGGCTGTGCTGGGCCACCCCTGTCTGAGTAGTCCTCAGGGTGTTTTATTTGGGTTTCTAAGTGTCTGCCTTTCTCTGGACATGTCCTCTTTTCACCTGCAAAAACCTCATCCAGATGGAAAACAACAACTTGTCAGGTTTGTCCCAGAAGCTCAGACATGTCCACCATGCTGACATTCCCGGGACATATGCTGGTAATTTGTAAATAAATCCACTGTTTTCAGGATTTCTCATCTCATATTAGTGGTGTTGCTCATGGGCAAGTCTTTCTGCTTTAGACAAATTCTTCTGACAGGGTGGGGGATGGAAAGAAGAAAGGTTGGGGAGTGGGCTGATCCCAGCCCACTACTCACAGTCACAAGAAATGGGATGGGTACCACTGCCTGAGTCCCAGGTACTTAGCAAACTACAGATTCCTTGTGCAAAACACTCAGCAACAGCTTTGTCCAGGAAGCCCCAAATAGAAATATGAGCATCCTTTCCCTTCTTCAGCAGAATCTTTTTGCTCCCTTTTTATCACCAAGTGCTGTCACTGATGATAGCTTTTCACCAAAGTTGGAGGCACCTGGTCTGGCCAGGTTTCAAAGGTGCTCCTCATGATGAGTCCTTTGAGGGGAGGAGCTGGATGCATCAAGTTATCAGGAGCTGGAGATGCTTGTGGCTTTTCTCCTAATGGAAATTTGAGAGCTTTCATCAGCTTTTTCCTTTCAACCCCCTCCAAGTGAGTGTGGAGGGGAAGCATGTTGGCAGACACTCAGCTGTGCCTGAGCTATGCAGCCCAGCTATCCCAGGTAACTTCCTCACTTGAGTCTGGTCCATAGCGGAGCCCCAAAGTGCTCTCCTCACCTTCACAGACCAAACATGAAGGTTTCTGCTCACCTGGAGCAGGAGGCCTTAGGCTGAACTGAAAGGCTGGATGAAAGGACACCAAAATTAGAATACCTGATATGAAGCCTCATCAGAATCTGTCCTAATAGGTTATTCCTGCAGACCTACTGACTTTTGGCCCTACCGTCCCTGTCTGAAATCACAGGAATGCAGTGTGGGGAGAAACTGGAAGCAGTATGAGACTTTGTAGGGCAGGATCCAGCCAGCCAGAGGGGTGTTTCTGGGACAGCTTCCTCTGCTCCAGTTTCTGGGCGTTTGCAAAATTAGTTTATACACCACGGGGGCACTGCTTTCAGCAGCAGCTGTGACAAGGAGACACCCGCTTGTCTTAAACAGGCTGCAGCCCGTGTCATTTGCCTCTGAGCAAATGAAAGCAATGCCAGCTGCCTCACAGACTGGCCAGCCTGTCTGAGCCCTCCTCCTACTCTCCAGGGGAAAGCCAATTCCTAATGTACACTGTGTTTAGTTGACTAGAAGTGTTTGTGTGGCTGAAACGCCTTGTGTGTGTCATCTATTTCTGCTGCCCTGGTCTCATGGAGTACCGCACTTTGGGACTTGTTCCTTCTGGCCTTAGATATTTTTTTATAAGAATGCCAGAGGAAAATAGCAAATAACTTATATATATCAAATGTCAAATCCCTGCACTACTAATAACACACCGTGCATCTAAAATTAAAAATGAATATGTTCTGGAATTCAAAATACATATCTTACATGAATTGCTAAAGCCTTCTGTGAGTGAAAGACCTATTAGGTTTCTTCCCAGACTCCTAGCTGAGTTTTTCTTTTTCTTTTTTTATAACAAGTGTCTGGAATTTAACTCGTTGCTCGTTTCCTCTTATGGCAGTGGGAAACATTTAACCAGGGTGCTCCAACCATGCAGTGGCTGCAGGGAAACCCTATGTCAGGGCTCAGCAGGAATCTGCCACACACCCACATATATTGTCTTGCTCTGCAATGCCCCATCTCTGAGTGTGTATCTCTTATTTGAAGAAGCCAGCCCAGTGTGCCAGTAAAACAAATAGAGTTGATACAAAAGAGAGGATTGTTTGCTTGCACAGCACTAATGAGTGTTGTTTCGTTCAGCAGCACTCCTTGCTGCTTGGTACTAATGGCCTTTAAAAGAAGTATTGAAGCAGACTCCAAAGTGAGATTTAATTGCATTCAGAAGAACATGGATATAGAGTCACTATAATCTCTCACACAGTTTTTATTTGCTTCTCTAGTGTACTCTCTATCCCATTTTCTTCTTGTTTTGTCTTGCTTACAGGTCTGTGATTCTGATACAATGCTTGATCCAGCCTCATCAGTGGAGATGGTAAAGGTTTTAGAAGAAGATCCAATGGTTGGAGGAGTTGGCGGTGATGTGCAGGTGAGTACGACGATTTTCAGATTAACAGAGGGGTTTCAGCAACTTTTTACACTCCGACAGATTTCCCTGCCTGGAATCGTATTGAATGTATTTTGATACTGTTATAGAGGCTCTTATGATACCTTAACCCTTCTGTCTGTTGAACAGAACCTCATATTCCTGACTGTGAGTACTGTATGGTTTTAGTACCTATAGAAAGCAAACATATTATTCTCCCCCACATACATGAAAAATGGGGCACTGCCGTTGTCAAGACTCCTGTGGCTTCTTTGAGCCTCTGGGTATAACTGCTTGCTCAGGGTACCAAAGAAAAGCAATAGGGGAGCAAGGAATTGAGAACAGGTCTCCCAAAGCCAAGTCCAACATCCCAAGACCTTCAGTTATGTTACTACTGGCAGCCAAGATTGTTAGGAATAAAAGCCTTTGTGAAATGCAGTGCACTATGCAGTCTGTGTATTGCTGGGCTTCCTCTGCGCATCTGTCAGGCAGGATGAGGGAAAGACCCCAAGTCATCCCCCCTCCACTTTTGTTAGGATTTCCGGCATTGCTGAACTTGGCTGACAACTACAGCAGAAGGCTGCTAATTCCTTTTGACACAATTTCTTCTGCTGCAAAGGAAAATTCATGTGAATATTTCAATTGTCCTTAGGATCGTTCCCCCATACTCAGCACTCAGTTGGGCTTTTATGTGAGACAGAGGAAAAAAGGCTGTCTATATGGGGAAGCACTTAACTAATGAATGCCCCAGTAGAGAGAAGTATTTCAGGCATGTGGCTCTTAACTCCAGAAATTAAGATTCCCACAGAAGCCTGAATATCTCTGTGGCTCTGGACTGACCACAAACTAGGCTTCGCACCCACCCTGCACGTGTGAGATGCCAGGCACATGTGTGAGTACCATCAGGAAGAGACACTATGGGTCCATTTAGGACAGCAAAGGTTCAAAAGCATCTGCAGAGAGAGGTGGGAAGGACATGGGTCCTCTGGAAGGAAAGGTGGCAGAACTAAGGCTCTGGGCTTTTATTTTTTTTTCAATTAACTTTCTAGCGTACACCAAATACATTTGAGCCATGCTTGAGCCTGTCCCCGAGCCCTGCTGCTTCCAAACTGTTCTGGAATTAAATTGAAACAGAGACAAGATTTTCCCCTGGCCTTCAAACCTGACAGAAATTAGGGCCATAAGAGCAAAAGACTCTTCTAGTTGCAGGAAAATGCTTTCTAGTTGTAGAAGGCCACAGGTTTCCCTGAAAATCCCCACACTGGTAAAATACTGGTGCAGAGCTGGTACAGCCACACGCTTCCTTGCCACATTTCCCAGCAGAAGGTGTGTGCTGAAAACCTGGATGTGAAGACATGGACTGGGATGTCTGCACATGCTGAAACCTCCACTGAGTGTTCAGACTCCTTGGCTATGTCTGTGATGTATTTTAAGTGTAGTTCTGAGCTTCAGGTGAGCTTTGGAGCATTCAGAAAAGAAAGACAGAGGCTTTTATGTGGGCCAAAGCAACACTCTGCTGGAGCATCACAGGATGTCTTGGGGCAGCATAACAGGGCTGGTACCGCAGAGACAAACCAGGATGGGCTGTGCCTCAGAGGGCGTAATGTCAGATACAGGGACATAGTCCAGGGTCCAACCTCTAGCGACAGCCTTTTGGTACTGAAAATGTAGGCCAAAGACCATGTGCTCAGCTCTTCTCAAGCTCTGGCATAGCTTTAGGAGGGCTGGAAGAAGCCCTGAGGCCCAAAGATTTGTGCAGAGGTAGGGAAGCTGGAGGCCATGTCTGGAGTCCCAGGGGCTGAGTCCAGCAGGTTCTTAACTGGGGGTGAAGGGAAAGGAAGAATGAGCCAGAAAAGAAGTTTCTTAGTGGAGAACGGGAAAAGTTGCAGGGGAAAAGAGAATATTTTGGTGGAACAGACTTTTGAAAGCCTTATCTTTCCCTTCCTGTCAATGCCCTGGACTGTACAGGTAACTCCTGGATTTGCCATGAGTTGGACACAAGAGTGATGTTCCCCCTGTATTCCAGCTAATGGTGGTCTAGTCTCTGCAAATTCCTTATTGATCTGGTGTATATATTTTCTATCTCAAGAGCTCATCTAAAGTCATAACTTTTTTTATTTTGCAGATTTTGAACAAATATGATTCCTGGATCTCCTTTCTGAGCAGCGTCAGATACTGGATGGCGTTTAATATAGAAAGAGCCTGTCAGTCCTATTTCGGCTGTGTCCAGTGCATCAGCGGACCTCTGGGAATGTACAGAAACTCTTTACTCCATGAATTTGTGGAAGATTGGTACAATCAAGAATTTATGGGCTCCCAGTGCAGCTTTGGAGATGACAGGCATCTGACTAACAGAGTGCTAAGTCTGGGCTATGCAACAAAATACACAGCTAGATCCAAGTGCCTTACCGAAACACCGATAGAGTATCTCAGGTGGCTGAATCAGCAGACCCGCTGGAGTAAATCGTACTTTAGAGAGTGGCTTTACAATGCGATGTGGTTCCACAAGCACCATTTGTGGATGACCTATGAAGCTGTAATCACTGGATTCTTTCCTTTCTTCCTTATCGCCACAGTCATTCAGCTCTTCTACAGGGGAAAAATCTGGAACATCCTCCTCTTCTTGTTGACTGTTCAGTTAGTGGGCCTGATAAAGTCTTCCTTTGCCAGCTTCCTTAGAGGCAACATTGTCATGGTTTTCATGTCACTCTACTCAGTGTTGTACATGTCAAGTTTACTGCCAGCAAAGATGTTTGCAATTGCCACGATAAACAAAGCAGGGTGGGGCACGTCAGGAAGAAAAACCATTGTAGTTAATTTTATAGGACTCATTCCAGTCTCCATTTGGTTTACAATCCTCCTAGGCGGCGTAATTTTCACTATCTACAAGGAATCAAAAAAGCCATTTTCTGAGTCAAAACAGACAGTTCTCATCATTGGCACAATACTCTATGCATGTTACTGGGTTCTGCTTTTGACTTTGTACTTGGTTCTTATCACCAAATGTGGCAGGCGGAAGAAAGAGCAACACTATGACATGGTGCTAGACGTATGATGTTTCCGTGGGAAGTTACCCAGAGAGTTGTAAAGCAACCCAACGACCTTGTAGTATCTGTGGCATCAGATGAATGTTGCCAAGGGAAATGGATCATTGCTGCTGGGAATAGGACATTAATATTCCTCTGGGTTCATTTTCATCCTGCCAAAGTAAGAAAAAAAATAAAAAACAATTTTCTTTTTATTTCCAAGGGGGGGGGGGAAATGCAAACCACACAGTTTCAACCTGTTCGCAAGAAAATGGGAGAACTTCTGTGTTTATGCACTTTTTTATTGTGCATACGCCTGACAGTGTTACGTTCTATATACCTCACTGGTCATGCTTATGTGTGTGGACAGGAAGGAAAGGAGTTTGGAGAATCAAGACAAGGATCTTACTACCCCTTGCAACCTAATTTATGAACTTCTCTTTTTTATAGTTCTGTTTATATTTGTGTTAGGCTGCCAAATGTAATGCCAAAGGTAAATTTTAAGAGGCCATTGGCTGAGCTGTATTTTTATATTATTGTATTATTTGTGTGTGTGTATTTTTAAGCCAACTTTTTTTTTAAATCACATATTTTATATTTTACTATCTGCCAAAAAAGCTGCCTCCCAGACATTTTGTTCTTTAGCCTTTTTAAATACATTTGGGAAAAAAAACCAAACATACTTCCTCCCCCAAAATTTGTGCTGAATTGATATTGTTCACAACAGAAAGAATAAAAAGTCTCTCTGCATTTTTGCAACTGATGAATGGTTATTTCTGTGAAAAAGCATTTAAATGTGCTCTTTGAAGATGTTTATTAGGAAAGGCCCAACATTGTCAGTTTTTGAATACAAGCATATTTGTTGCTAAAAGAGGCCAAAGGGGTAGATATGTGCAATTTGGGGTTTTGTTTTGGATAACATTGTAAAAGGGAAATTTGCTTCTCTGCTGAGAATGTCTTATCCCTGGCATGCACAACAGCCATAAGGCAAGGCAGACCTCCATGCCATTGGAAAAAAACATTGCTATAGGAAAGCTCCCCCTCATTTTATATGGGACTTGAGGAGTCAAAAACTTCTGATCTGGAGAAATACCGAACACCAAAACTACTATCGACTTCACTGATGGTCACAGTTTTTCAAAATCTGCTAATACCAAGCAGATAGTTCAGATTTTTGAGTTTAAAAATAATACATGGAAGGAAAATTTATCAACCATTTCAAAATGGGCATATCTTACTGTAAAACTTCTGCAGTGCCCTTCATACAGTTTACAGAAAATACAAACATCAACTTCTCTGACATCCAGTGTAATACAGACCCCAGTACTGAGCCCAATAATTTGTGTTCAACTAGAGCATATCTACCAGAAAAGCCAGTTTTTTATCATAAAATATCAAGTCTTAGCAAATACATCACTTTCTTGGTGCCTAATAATCAGTCTTGGACATTTATTTTGGACCATGGTTTTAAGAAATAATAATCAGGACTAAATTCTGCAGTCTTTCACCAGCCAAAGGAATGTGGCACTGAGCCCTAATATACTTTATAAAGAGCAACAGAAAGCCAGCTGCATACAGATGCATGCCCTTTTAGATTCTGGTATTAAAAGCACTGTGGTAAAGCAGAAATCAGCATATGATGCTTAAAGAACTTAGAAGCATTTTCAGCTTCTCTTTTTTATGCAGACATGAATAGATTCTGCTGTAGAATGAACTGCACACACACTACCTTATTTGTCTGATTATCTTGAGGTACATGATTGCTTGAAAGTCATACTAATGTTATGTTAATGATTGGAGAGTTGATTCGTGTTGATTACAAAATAGAACAGTATTAAAAATAAAGCAAAAGAAACAGTAAAAAAAACTTGACTATGCCTTTTAACTATTTATGATGTAAGTTAAAGCTTGGGTTAACATTCAAATGTCAAATAAATCCTCTCATTCTATAAAAAGATTGAATTAATTGCCTGTATTTATTCTAGCAATTATTCAATGTACTTCCAATATAGGTTGTATAGTATAATTGTTACTTTCATAAATAAAATATTTTTGATAAGATTATGACTAATTCATGGTGTTTCTGATCAGCACTTGTGCTTTGAAGCCGTAAATCTGCACTGTTTGGAGGCTGTTTTTGTCATGTCACCAGCCTGATTTCCATGTAGGAATTAGCCATCACATAGCAGAGCACCTGTGGAGTGCATGCCTGGAGGAGGCAGGGACTGGTGCCTTCTCTGAGAGGCAGCACAGGAGTTGGGAACCACAGATCCCCAGGCACCAGCACCCCCGTGCACCAGGACCTGCCGCCCTGATGGAACAGTACATGGGTAGCGCTCCGAGACTCTGCCTGTCCCTGCCAGCAGCTGCTATATGAATTCAGTCAAAACACTTCCTTTGCTTTTTCCTCAGCTTCCTGATTTGTAAAACATGACTAGCAATCCAACCTCCTTTTGGGAAGTGCTTTGAAGTTTATGGCCAAAGCACTTTACATGAGAGCTGATATTTTCCAGCCCTCCTGTCCACTGGAAGTTACTGCCTTCCGTAGCTGGGGAAGCCGAGAGGAACGTGTACGTGGCCTGCTGCTCCTCGTTACTGCTATTTCTCAAGCCCACTTTGCCCTAGCAGAGCTGAAGTGCACACATATATTTTCTGTCACTGAGGCCAGTGGGCCACAGCCACTGGTAGAGGCACAGAATGAGCAGGGGGCAGAGGGACATCTCACACACTGCCCAGATCACGACAGGCTCACCACAGGTCAATTACTTAGGAAACAGCTTCTCAGTGCCTGTTATCCTATGTCTGGATACTGTGCCCAGTTTTGGGTTCCCCAGTGCAAGGAACTGGATCAAGTTCAGTGTGGGGTCAGACGATTTGGGTTGGAGTGGAGGGGCTGAGAGCTCGTCTGGTTCAGCTGGAGAAGGGCTGGCTTTGAGGGGAGGACACCTCCAATACCTGTAAGGAGGTCCTCAAGGAGATGGAGCCAGGCTCTTCATAGTCGTGTCTGGTGGGAAGATGAAAGACTTCGGGTTTAAGTTGAAAGGGGAGAGGTTCGTACTGGGTAAAAGCGGGAACTTCTTCCCCAGGAGGAAGGTCAGGCATTGCAGCAGGTTGCCAGGAGAGATAGTGCAGCCTCCATCTTGCAAGGGTTTCAAAACTATACAAGATAAAGTCCCGAGATGCCTAGTCTGACCAGACTGCCCCTGCTTTGAGCAGGAGGTTGGGCTAAGGATCTTCGAGGCCCCTTCCGACACAAATTCTCCTGTCATCTTTTCTGAAGCAGGTGCTTACACTCTGCTTCCTAATGACAGCCCCCATCCACACAGAAGCTCATTCCCATCTCTGTTGTCCACACGTCCGCCCTGATCCCAGGCACAAAAAGCTCATCAGCAGCTGGTACCCAGAAAAATCAGAGCCCTTCCTGTGACTCTGTGTTCCCACCATGTTTACAGCTGTGTAAAAAACTGTTTCAGCAGAAAACAAGACTATAAAACAGTTCTTAATGAAAATGTTCTTAGACAAATTAAATTCTTCAATAACATTTCCTCTTCTCATTTTCATCTTAAAATAATTTATTTGTACTTCTAAAAAATAAAATGTGTTTTTCATTAATAGCAAATATAATTGTGAGATCTTTGTCAAAAAAAACAAAACATGTTAAAATAAAAGTTCAAGCTCTGTTTTGCACTTATTTAAAAATTATATTTTTCAGCCACTCTGATAGACAGATGGTGCTGAACACTACAAGAAACTCCCACAAACTATACATTCTACAGAAAAAATAGAAAACAATCTTTCAAAAAAATCAGTGGATTGGCAATATCTCAGGTTATAACCTACTTCCAGAGTAGAACAATTTGGGTTTGAGAGCATCTGTTTGCAGAGACCAGGTGTGAAGCAAAAACCTGTGGGAATCAGACGTGCAGCAGGGAGGAAGGAGCCCTCCTGTTCTGTCTGCTAACAAGCTTCAGTCTGGCCAAGAATCAGGTTTCTTTCAATGAGAAATGTATGAATATTTAGGAGAACTTTTCTAGGAGGCGGAAAATATCCTGTCAAACATGTACTGTCAAACATGTCCCAATGCACAAGCTGTTGTGAATCTGTCTTAAAAAATTTGGTCTGAATTTTGTTCCTAGAAAGAAATAAGATGGCAAAGGGGAGACAAAATATACTGAAAGCTGCTGATGAGATTTGGTGTTACTGAGGCTTCGTTGTAAATGCCACTTTTCTCCAAAGTTAACACAACTAACTTAAACATAGTGCAATTTTTTTCCCAGCTTTCATTTGGCTTAAGTTTGCTGCTTCATTTTCATGTCTGATGGATGGACAGATGGATGGATGGGTGCCCATCCAATTGTTGTTGCTTCTTCCAGCTACGGTATTTTGTATATATAAGGAATTCTGTCTCTCCCAAGGAAATCCAACTTGAATTTTATCCTAGAATAGCCCTAAAGTTTCTGTAAGTTACCATGACTGCACAGAGGAAAATGACCTTGTAGTTACATTTACTCTAAATAAATGAGAGACCCAAGGCACGTTTCTGAGCTTTGGTACATGGCAATACCTGTACTGTTTAAACATAAGCATAGTTTGTGACATGTTTCTGCTGTGGGCTAGATAGTACTGCCTCAGACAATGTTGGGCACAATTAGGAGAGATGCATGGAGCAGGAACCAGCCTGGTTTTGGAGACTGCAGAGCTTAGGTATTACAGCATCCTTGCTGGGCTGCCTTTGTCCTGGTAGCAATCTACTTCCATTTGCTCCAGGTATGACAAACCCTGTAGAAATTACATGGTTATGACACAACTTTTTGGCTGCTTCTCACAAGGTTCACTAAGAACAGGGTTTGCTTGTGATCGGTGCTTCTTCTTTAAAATGACCACCGAGGAGACTTGCTGGCAACTTTTCCTGGAGATAGGGGGAGGAGGGGAAGTGGATGGTTAACGCTCTGACTGCCATCTGTCTGAGCATGTCATGTAAGGAGATTAAATGTTCAGGTCCAAAATTTGTGGTGTGTGATTCCAGCCAAGAGAAAGTTCAAACAAAACCACCTAAAAGGGGTGTCCATGTAGTTCCTACCATGCATATGACCCAGTAGTTTAATGTAAACCTGGTATGAAATTGGAAATGAACCACAGGGGTTTTTTTAAAATGATCCATTTGAATCACTGTGGAGTTATCTTTGGACACTTTTATCCATTAAAATCTCTCTCAAAGATAAAAGCTAAACAGATACAAGCCAGGTTTATGTTAATGTGAAAACATATGCACTGTGAAAACCTTGTCTACACAAGAAAGTTTATCAGATGTAACCAAAATCATTGTGATTTTACTTATTGCAATATAAGTGTTGTTTTATTTGGTTTATTTTGATTTATGTTTCTTAGGAAATTATGCCCATAACTGTAAAACTGGAAGTCCTGTTTACTAGTTTGAACAAAGAAGAAAGCTGCACTTAAATTGTGATAATAAATGGGTTTAATCAAACTGTCAGAGAAACACAACACTTTTATGCCGATCTATGCCAGATACATTTTATGTCAGTCTTCTATGACTTACCCTAAGATAAGCCAAAATGTGAATTTACAGCTCTTAGACAGTCTGCAAGAACTGCCCTGGGCAAATCCTTGCTCTGCAATAAGTGTGAGAGAGCTTACTGTCCAACATCAGTGTGAGAGAGCTTACCGTCCAACATCAGAGTCATCGGTCACATTGCATTGGCCACAGGGTAAGAGAGGAAACGTGGACAGATAAGGTGTGATAACTAAGGCAGTGTAAACTCAAGCCCTAGGCTGCTCAAAGAAGCTTTTAAATGTATCTGTACCTTAAACTGATCAGGGCTGCCTTCGAGGTTGACCAAGAACTTGTGCACACAAAGACACCTAGGAGAGCTAAAGTGAATTACCAAGATTTCAAACTGGTTATTTAAACTGTGGGAAACCTCCATTAAGAATGTGTTTTCAGAATAAAAGCAACCCCACTTTGATGTAGTACTCTCCCCCTTTCCACACCCCCTGCTTTTTAGGCGGGATTTTAATACAATTTACCTCTTGCACACTAAAAGTCTGATCAAGAGCATACTGCAAGAAGTTTCCATCCTGCAGGCACTGGAAGAAGATACTGAGCACATACCACCTACTGCAAAGCAAATTAAACTGGGAGAGTTGTAGGTGTGCCCTGGACAAGCACTATCTCTGCCTTGCACAGGACTTTCACAGGCCAGAGCCAAATAGCTGGCTCACACTGCCAGCACCAGCTTTCCTCAGGCTGTTGTTAGCTCAACAAGGAGCAGGCTGCTGGCTGAATGACTGCATATGCTCCTGTGAAGCAACTCCGTTGCCTGACAGATGCATGAGTTGCATATATGATGTACCTAAGTGGTACAACAGCACATGTTGTACGTGCAGCAAATCTGTATTTGCCAGGAAGTGCAGGAGTCGGGTGTGCAAGTGGGACATCTGGTTTTGGCAGCAGTGAAGGGAGAAGAAGAGGTTTCATCACTAAAAGAAGCATAAGTAAGCTGTAAATATGCTATGTCACTGCATGGCACATTCCTTTGTGGTCAGATGAGCATTGCTCCGGTTGCTTTGCCTGGAGGCGTTGGCAGATCAGCCTGTTACTGCAGGGGAAAAGAGTGTGAGCCTATAGTACATTATGCTGGGTCAATTGCCGCGGTGCATGGTCTTGTCACAGACCAGCTGCTTTACACATACTGCAACATGAAAGTATGCTCACAGGCAGCTGCCAGATCCATAAATTATAAGTTTTATAATTATTAGTCTTTAATTCTACTAATTAATTCGTTAATGGCCATTTGGCTCAACTCCGTTCCAGGACTAAAACACACGATATAATATTTGGATAGCAGTGTTCCTTGTGAGTGCGATTAAAATACTTCCATGGAGAATGAAACACCCGCATGCCCCAGGCAGAGTGTGCTCTCCAGACAGCATGAAAGATCTCACACGTGTGTGTATACCTGTTGGGTAGCATGTGTTGTCCACAGCTGCCAGCTCGGCCCCTCTCTTACTTTGTCACTGATCTGATTGCTCCTTATGTTCTTAATTAAATTAAAGGAGTGTGAGGTTCTCGCCAAGTTAATCATGGCTACGAATCAACGTTCATATTTCTCTTGCAGCTTTGAAGCCTGTCTAATCTATCCTGTTATCACTATAATAGCTGAGATGTGATGAAGGCTTTGTAAGTACACAGATTAGACAGATTGCAAAGTTAATGGGGACATATGGGTGTTGTTTCTCAGCCATTATTCTTTCTATAATTGTGGTGGAAAAAGTCTGTCATCAGAAATGCACTCTTCAGTAATACATTGCTGCAACGTGTTGGTAAATGTTGGGGAGAGTGCTGGTCTGCGAGAGCATGTTCTGCACACACAATCGATCACTCCATACCTTTTGCTTTTTCTTTTTAAACACCTAACAGAGTCATTGGGAAATATAGCTGTCATTGACTTCAGCTTCCCAAGCACCATATGCAGTTTTCTGATCAATCTGGTGTTGAAACAAAAGAAAAAGCTTACTGTCTTTGTGTTTTTCTGCCTGCGACTTTTAGATGATACACTCTGTGCTAATAAGCAGAGCCCTGGGAACTTAACATCATTGCATGGGACACCTGCATCCTTTTGTTTTCTGGACACTTCCTCAAATCTAATTTGTTGCATCTCTGTTTAAATCAGCACAGCCAGGCAGGTATAAAGCTAAAGTCTTAATCACCCATAGCAATTGCACATTATGTTTCACAAGATTAGGCAGGAAGCACTCCATAAATCCCAGTAGTTAACACTCATTTTAATTGAATTGCCCCCGAAGTTTGAATGGAGCTGGTATTCCTCTGCTCTGAAGGCTGGGTTTCCCTAAACACACCTGAAAACGACTAACACATGTTTTCCAAGGCAGACAAGGCCACATTTCTAGTGATGGTAAAGTGATGTCTCTCTTTTGTACATTTATCAAGTACTTCTGCATCTAAAATAATTTAAAAAAACTTCCTTCTGGGTCAGCTACATTGAATCCACTAGCCTAAGTAGAAGTTGAAAAAGATCTAGCTATTATCTGGAGTTTAATGAACGTTAAATCATTTGATCTTTATTTAGTCTGCTTGTCCACAGACAAGACAAGTCACCAGGATGCAGGGACACACATTTGTCTAAGGAAAACAGAAAAGCAGAAAACAGATCATTTCTTAGATCCATTTAGGCTGCAAAACTGTAGGACTGTATCATAGCAGAGCTCATTTACTTGTTTGTATGAGGTAAACTACTAAAATAATTGCCTAGGACAATATTGTGTTCTAGAAGACTATCATCTAGACTATCTTTACATGCCAGGTACTTCAGATCAATTCAGAAATAGCTGAGGCATGCAAGATGCTCCCACCATTATAACTGCAGCTGTAGGAGATTTTGTGCTTTGCATCCTCACCTGCTTCAGCACCAGACCCAGGTTAATGCAAACCGTGTTCATCAATGGTAACTTCAGATAAAATATTTGAATAGTGATATTCAGATGCATAGTACTCTCAGTCCCTTGTATGACCCCAGTTGTGGAGGCAAAAACATCAGCCAACAGCCAAGGATATTTACTTCTTCAAGAGTTGCAGTTACATCAGGAAGACACTGTCTGTCTTTGCCCTGATATACGTAGATTGGAATCCAGCTGGCATTGTCCTTTGGTGCTGCTGCCAAACCTCTGAAAAGGAGTGGTTGCATATTTTAAAGCCTTATCTGCACATGTCAGTTTATTTGGTATATACTAAGTCGTTTATTTTAATCAATTAGATCAATGAAACTCCTGAGAGTTTACTCAGGCACACCTGGTTTGGCTTTTTCTTTTAAGCCTATGTTATTTGGAATCAAAGCCAAAAAAGTCATTTTGTCCAAGGGTAGAAGAGGCCTCCCCCATGGATTGTCCTATATTATTGTGTTCATACAAACAGTAAAATTCAGACAAGCCACAACTCATTACAAACAGGAACATACAAACACTAAAATGCTAGAAGGAGCAGTCTCACATTACTTACATGGGAGCAGAATACTCTACAAAAGTAGCTTCCAACCCAGGACTCTGACAGCCCTCAAAAACTGGTTGTGGTCAGAGGAAATAAGTTAAAGACAAGATCAGCAGGCAGAGCCAAGCTTATAACTTCTGCAGTTTTCTTGTAACTTCCACCCATGAGATAACTACAGGTTGAAGAGCACTGAAGAGGTTTTTTTCCACTTCTGATGGCTATAATCTCACTTTTTAATTTCTTCTTCTTCTTAAATTAACCCCTAATTATGCTTGAGTGTTTAACAGAAACGTAAGAAACTCTCCATCTAAGAAACTCTGAAGCCCTGTGAAATGCATTCCAATTTAACACACTTCTGGTAAGAATAAGATTCCTCAGAAGTTATTTCCACTTGAAGAACTGAAGATGTTTGGCAACTCCATAAATACAGATCCTATGCATATAAATGCTCAGTGAAATCAGATTTCCTCCAAAGGAATTCTAAGGTTTTAGGAACATTTTATAAAACTGGGTGAAATGTTTGAAAAATTAGTTGACAAGCATCACCCACGCTGAATGATGGCCAGTTTGGATTAAAATTCTATGGCACCGACTTTGAAATGCAACTTCTTTTTTTGGCCAGCTGGACATAATGTTCATCTATATATTTTCACCAATCACATCCATCTAATGGTTCACCTCACCCCTTCCTTTGGATAGTAGGTCCTTAGTTTGCTCAAGATATTGTCCTGCGAAATGTCTTGAAAGTCTCATCAAAATGCGAAATAGCATGCCTACAGCTTCCCCCTCTTCTGCTTTCACACAGGAGTAGGCTGTTGAATAGTTTGAGAGAATCTGCTCGTATTAAAGACACATTAGCTAATTTTATCACTTTCTGTCTTCTGTCTTCCTTGCTTTTTTCCTGCCTTCCTTTTTATGACATTATTACTTTGCTGATCTCCAATCCACTGGAGCCTCCCACGTCCCAAAGAGTCCCTAGTGGGAAAGTTTTGGGTTAGCTCAATGAATGCTCAAGGCTGTGCTAACTTGCATACATAGCTTTTTCAGCACAGTCTTTCCTTTTGGGCCAGACTGTAGACATTGGGGAGGAGACAATAGAAAGCACATGAACTGCGGTACCTCCGTTCCTATCAGCCATAGCCTCTGCTCCTTCCCCTGAGCTTTGACTAGTTCCTGAGCGATAGTCCAGAGCCACCCTCCAAATTCAGGCAAATGCAAGCACCACAACCATGTCCAGAAAGATGGAGGTGAATAATGATTTTGGGGCTTTCTCCATCTGTTCTAACACACCCCAAGCAATCTTAACCTTTCCTCTACTTTTCCTGTGGCAACTGAATCTTTAATTTCACTTCTTGTCCCTGACAATACAATTTTATTTAATGTGTTTGAGCTATCAGAGCTGGAAGTGGGTAGTTGCTACAGCATGGTTTGGGGTGGTTCCTCTATCTGAATGTGTTGCTCTGCAGCAAGAAACTGGGTCTGTGCTGTTGTTAAACCTTGAATCAATTCTGACTGTAAGCTAGAAGAGAAGATGATTCCCTTCATTTTCTTTCCCAGACCGATACAGGACTCAATGAATTCAAGATGTGCATGTTCCAAGCCAGCAGGGACACTAGGATAATGGGAATTACCTAATTGACACATACCACCACCCACACACTTCATAAAATCCGGTCTCAAATTGACTAGCATTACATTCAGAAGTAGGCTTTTCCCAATGTAACTACACGTAAAACTACTACAGGTTTCTGGCACAGTGTTACATAGGTATGGATCTAGTCTTGTGAAGTACTAAGCCCATACATCTACTAGCAGAAGAGGCGCTGATCTCATCTACAGGTCTAAATTCAGTATGTATTTTGCCTGAGGAATGACTAATTATTATTTTTTATGTTACTTGTTTTAATAAAAACTCTTTGAAGTGCTAATTATTCTTCTGCTGCAGCTTTTCTTGTTGGTATATGCAGAATGTTCTGCTTTGTGATATTTCTATCTTATCTATTTACTATTTTCTAGTGAGTGGCTTACTATGAGCAATTCATTCCTTTGTTTGGTCTTTTACCTTCCTGTACCAACATTCGAGCTCAGGGTGGAAACTTCCACTTCCCTACTGGAAGAGATCAGACAGCTGACAGAATTTTTGCCAAGGTATGCAGAATTTATACAGGGGCTTTTTCTGCCTGCTTGGCTATTTGTAGCCTCCCTGGTCCTCTTACACCTTCCGTCAAGATATGATCAGTACTTGCAGAAAAGGTGTGGGGTTTTTAGATTTGTTGTTGAGACCAGATTTCACAAAACCCCACAAATTCTGTTAGCTGAGCCGCACACCAGAGCACAACATATTTTAGCAACTGTCTTTTATCCACTTCATTAAGTGTAAAAGTAACAAGCATCTCAGTGTTCTCCATAATGAAAGGATCCTTTGAGAGTTAAATACTCCTTTAGTTGTTTTTAATCAAGCTTAATATGTGTGAAATTTGTGGGAACGACAGTCCCACAGACCAACAACAACAGGTACAGCAAGAAATCCTGACTTGCATAACATATCCATAACATGCCATCAGTTTTCTTTGCTTTTGACCTACTCAGGAGACCTTGTTGATCAGTTTTGCTCTCATGGCTCTCAGTTGGAGTTCTCCCTGCTGTCTTTCAGCAAGGATATCCACAGGTGGCTTTTTGACATAGGAACTTAGGGAGAAGCTGTAACATACCACCTGGTTTCCTTATGCAATTGCACTCACTGTGGTACTCTGCCTATGCTTTCACAGCTGGCAAAATGGGCAAGACCATTTCACAGTTAGACAGTGCCATGTTAGCCACCTGCAGTTATTTTGGGGGGCCAGCTTGTCCCCCCAAAAAACTCCCAGCCGTGAATATCTTGAAGTAAAGACACAGAGCAAGTGGGACAGATTTATATGTTTGTTTCAACTTCACTTAAAACAACAGACTTGAGGTGTTATTTGTCCTCATTTTGTAGTTTCAAAGGGCTGTTAACTAGATGCCCAGTGCTGATAAATGTCGTCACACTATGTCCTTTTTACAGTATGTTCCAGATCAAAACCCTGGACTGCTGCACATGTACCCTTCTTGTGTCACCTGCTTATAGAGCAATTATGTCCTGGACATACTTCAGCCATGGTAGAGCCAGGCAAACTCATCTTAAGCTGCCCATCCCAGGTGACTTGCTTCAACTTGACTTAGATCACTCAAAGAGCATGGCAAAGGTGGGGAAAGGAAGAGAGAGGGAGTCCTAGGAAACTCCAGCAAAGAGGAATATGCACAGGAGTGTTCAGCAGTCTTTTCCAGGGACACGGCCCAGGCAAAGTATCCAGCTCTCAATAGGCTGCACTCAGCTGTGCAGCAGAACCACTATTGTACAGTAAAGCAAGTTACATTTACAGCCCATTCAATGTTACAGCCACTCTTGTAGATCTGACTGGAGACATAATGGGCTGACAAATGTGTTCCAAAGACCATACAACAACATAGCTTGAAATGAATCATGTTTGCTATGTAAAGCAAATGCAAAATCAATTTTAATGCTCTGAACCGTATTTCTCCTTTTTTTTTTTTTTTTTGTCCTTTCCCATTCCATCTGTACTTTGGACTGTCTTCCTGCCTTGTCAGAGCAGCCTCTCAGACACCGGGCCATCTTCTGTTGTTTACTCACTCAGTAGCAGTGAAACGTTTTCAGATAACGCCTTCCTTGGTGATAAGACAGTTTAAAATGAGGGAACTGGGGGTAGAAATTGTTGATTAGTTTAAAAATACATAAGTACATATATGTAGAGAGAGAGAAAGATATCTGTATGGAATTTGTATGTATATTTTAATGAAAGAGGAAGAATATGTATCACTTCTCCAGCCATAAATCAATAATGATCTGAGCATCAACAGCTTTTAAAACTTGAACTAAACGCTGCAACTTTCAGTTTTTCTGGTCATGCCCTATCTCATCCGTCCCAGTGATCTCAGCTTTCTCCCATCATTGTGTTCTCTCCCTTGACATCTCCAGACCTATCCACTCCTTCTCTCACCACACAGATGCTTTAGTAAAGCTCATTTGTTTTCACGTACCTGGTAAACTTTTGCTTAGATTTTAAAAACATAAGGAAAAAAGAAGTTCAGTAAGCTGTTTTGAGTCGCAAATTCCCTAAATGCAAGGAGTAGGAAGGACATATGGTCTTAGTAAAACCACACAGCCCTGAGGGACAAGGCCTGGACCCCTGGAATTGCCTTTAGCTCTCAGCAAGATGGATCTGCTCTTATCTACTCCATTGTAAAAGAGAAGTTGAAGTGAATTGCACTGTATCAGCACAAAAGCAATGTGAAGGCGCAATACCCCACTGTATTCTTTCCCTCTGAGTTCCAGCCCATTTGAGCAAAATCTAACCATCAAGCCTCACTGTGTTGAAGCCTGTCTCTTTTGTTCCTCAGCTCTAGCTTGAATGATCCCAGATTTTCCCCAGATCTTCAAACACATCCCTTGCCACTCCCTTAGCCTGTACAGAAAAAGGGAAGCTGGCAACTTCAAGAGCACCGGCCACTCCTCCCTGCTCAGAGGCCGCTGCACATCTCTGCTTTGATGTGGCTGACCCCCTCTGAACTGGAGAAGACTGTTGCTTCTCAACTCAAATTTCCCCCTGAGGCAATGAATTATCCTGACAACTAACTACTGACAACCGACACCTCCCCAAAGGGCTCCGTCCTACTGTGGGAACCAACACTTCAATGGGAAGCTTCGATGTATATCCCAGGCTGGAAGCGGGACATTTGATGCTTAATGAATGTTTCTATTTTGCTGAAAGACAACCGCAGGCTGGAGGGTTTGAGCTGAAATCTGAAAGTTTGAAAGTGTTTCAACGTGAGGGCTCAGCTGGTCTCAGGACAAAAGATAAGCCAGTTGTGAAAACTGGAAACATTCCCAAATTTCCCCAATTTCTAAATGGACATTGAAATCAAATTGATGTGTAACTTCAATATCAAGTCTTCACAGATCATTAGTTTGTGTCTCCCTTTCTCTTTTGTGCCATTCTTCCCATGCACATCTCCTCTACTTTCCACTTTAACGAAATAAGAGCTTATGAAATGGTTATTCTTCTTTACCAGCATCAGTCAGCAAAAGTTTTGCAAAAGTGAAATCTGTTGAAAATAAACAATGGTATAAATTATTTCTAAATTCACTAATTTTATTTTTTTTTCCTGGGGAATAAAAAATTGAACTACATAAGAGAAATCTGAAATGTTAAATTTTTTTAAAAGTTTTACATGCTGAATTCTCTCATATCCCATCCCAGCTGCAAACTTGCACATGCACAACACAGTAGCATGTTCAAAAGACCCTTCACAATGTGTGATTTAGGGCAGCTCCATTCTGTGGACTAGGGCTTTAACTTTAGAGTATTTTTTTTTGCCCTGGTATATTTTACTAGCAAACATGCAACAGAAGTTTATTAAGTTTAGCCTATAGTCATAAGTAAGTCTGTATAGTGTAGGTGGCTTGACAGATCAGTCAATCCACCACAACCATAAAATACTTCCCCTGGAAAGAAAAGGAGAATTAGAAGGCACCACTAGTGTCCCGGATTGGTTTGGTTAAAAGCACAAAATGCTCCTTAGACGTTGAGCACCAGTACATAAAACCAAAATGCCATTGTGGCCTAGGACACAGCTCCTTCTACCCCCAGATTTAGTGGTGAGCCTAACCTTGAGCCAGCGAAGTAGACCAAAACATGAGAGAGGAGGAATATTTTGGACCACTATTAGGAACAGCCTATCTATCAGGTGTACTGGGACTAATTCACCAACTTCAGACATTTTTTAATCAATGAATGCAATGAAGCGTTAAATAGGACATATCAGAAGCTAGAACCTCAGTTTTTATAAATCGACCTTTTTCAGCAGATTTATGATGATTTACACCAATTAAAACACATACTGAGTTTTGGATTGCATTCTACACATTATTCACATAAATTAAAAAAATTACTATATTTTCAACAATATATTTTTTTCCAGCAAACCAAAATGGGCTTGAGTTCCGCTTTTAAAAAAAATAAAATTCTGCATGTCTCAGTTTTGGGAGTGTTCCCTTCTTCAGTGTCGCTGATGGGCAGCAAGTGATTGCAGCTGATGGTATCTGGTAGCCAGAGGACACAAATGTGCTAATCTTACTTTCAATATAAACAACAGTTGGGGCAACTTTTTGCAATGTAAATGGTTTCTTGGGTGCATTTTATGACACAGCTTGAGCCTTCACAAGCACTGGTCACTGTTTGCTTTTCTTTAAAATGAAGTCAAAGTATTTCACAGCCTTGTTTGGCACCAAAATAAATTAGGTCCCTTTGTGTACGGGCTAGGTGCAAGTGTGCACGTAGGCGTGTGTGCTCAGTTTTTAAAGGGGATGCAGTTTTCAAGAATTCAGAAGACATCAACGGCATGGAAGGACTTACAGGGTTTCCTTAACACTGGAGAGAATTAAATATAAAGAAAAACTGTGTAGGGATTAATTTTTTGCTCTTCATTTTTTGAGACATGCACTAACACTGTATTTTCAGGCTTTTGTTTGTGCCAAGGAAAAATGGACATTTACCCTGGTTGGTTACTGTTAGCCTGAAAACTTTTTTTTGTTCAGGTGAATTTGAGACTATTGAGCTGCTCAAAACAACCCCAAAAACCTTCAAATCAGAAAGATTGTATTAGAGTCTTTTTGTTTGTTTGTTTACCCATAGTAATTTTAAAAGACATTTAAAAAACTGCCATTAAGTAAAGTGAACGTCACATTTGCAGTCACTGAGCTCACTTGGAGATGAAAGGCTCCTCCTGGCTGTTACTCAGCACTTTCCCTTCGTGCTGCCCTGTCCCACCACGGAGGTTATTAACTTTTTACAAGCGCTGCTCACATCCTCCCTTTGATGGATGGTGCTAAACTTGTATTTAGATTACAGGATTTCCCAGCAAGGCTGTTTTGTTATTGAGGGGGAGGGAATTTTAACACAAGATAGTTTTTCATATCCACCACTTGATTTTCCCCAAAAAAATCTGGATGGGGAATCTGCTTCAAGGAATTTCACACCTTACCACCCCGAGGCCTTAATGCAAGGTCATGGGTGCTGCAAGCACAGGGTGCAGCGGTAGGTTTGGGACTGGTCCTCCCCTGCTTTTCGTGTCTGACTGTGAGGTGCAAGGGGGCTTTTTTCCCTGGCTTTCAACCCTGCTCTCTTGCAGCTCCCACCGGGATGCAGGAATCATGGGGTGACCCGCAGGAAGAGTAGGGGAGAGCAGAGAGGAAGGGAGCAGAGAGAGGGGAATGAAAGCACATTTTTGCCTCTCTGAAACCCTCATTCTCTTTCCAAATGGAAAGAAAAAAATAAAAAAAAAAAAAAAGAGAAGGTGGAAGGGGAGGCCGGAGGGGAAGAAGTTTCCCTGCCACCTCGTTACTCTGCTCACTGCAAACTCCCAGTTGCGGCCAGCCTGGCTCCCACCCTTCTCTCCCCTCTAGCCTCTGCACCTACATTTCTCATAGCCTTCTTCCAGCTGGAAATGTAAATCAAGACACATTCAGGACTGAAAAAAAAAATAACCTCAGTAAGAATGCCCCATTCTCCTTTATAGATTACACAGGAATAAACCTTTTACGGATTACGTAGGAACAAATCTTGTTCGTCTTCCACATCGCTAACTTCTGTGATTTCTAGCTGAATTTTCATGACTCATGAACTTACTTTTCTGGCTAAAGAACTTACTGGCTTAATATTTTTTCCTCAGTGGAAAAAAGCTGACACCAGATGTTTCTTTAGACCCTTCCCTGTCCTGTGTGAGTAAACTCCAGAGGCAAACAGGCTGTTCTGTCATCTTGCTCCTCTCCAGAAGACCAACAGTTTTATCACTTAGTTAAGGAAAAAAAAAAGTTAAACGGCTACCAACTGCATTTCCAGCTAAAGATATAGAAGTCTTCACTCTTAAAATTAAATAAAATTGTTTACGTATGAATAATACGACTGTTTACGGACGCTGTGGTGTGACGCATGAATACAATAAAGCTCTTGTGCTGCCTGAGCCCTCGGCTCTGACGAGCATGTCTCCTGGCCCAGGAAAGCAACAGCCCTTTCTAACAGCTGCCTGTCAGTATTTTTAAACCTCCTCTCCTAAAATAACACGTCAATGTTTGCCTATCTGAACTTACAGGAAGGCTGGATGAAAATTTGAGGGCAAACCACTGTAAATGGATTTTGTCACGGCTTTTATGATGTCATGAGGCTATTTAGTGTGCTGTGCTGAGAAAGAGAGTGAGAATTGCACTTCTCTCTGCAGCCCCTTCACCTCTGAAGGGATTTTTGAACTCTTTAACACCTCTGAAAGTGGGGGGTTGAAATTGTAGACAGCAAACTACTCCTCCTAAGGTGAAGGCGCACACATTAGATCCGTTCCGCCAGTCGGTGTTCAAGCTTGCCATGCTGCTTACAAATATATTCCAAAGCGAGACACAAAAAAACCACCACACAATTTTAATTCTGTCCCTGTCAGTAATGCTGTTACGTTTGTTTAGCAACTGAGCACGGTACTGTGGGGCTAGCTGATATTTTATTTTGTGCTACTGGCAAAAGTCTATTTATTTTGCATTAAGACATTTGAGAGAGAGGAAAGAGTAAACAACCCCTCAGGTCCCGAGATGTTTCTGTACTGAGACCACATCTGCAAGTTACGTCTTTCAAACTATTTTTCAATTGCACACACATAAAATATTAGATCACTGCACGGCTAGTTAATATTATTGTAGTATCACCTTTCATGTAGAAAAATGTCCGTTTCTTCCACCTCGGGCTTTGCTTAACAAATAATTCAGAGAACAAATTTTGGGTGTAGGAGTTTTCTCACCTTATCATAATTGTTTAAAATTAGATCTCTCTCTTATCTCCTTCTGTAGTCAGAGGACAGAGTTACGTACTTTCTGCAAGCTACTCATCCATTCAAAGAGAGATGCCTAGTTTTGCATCACCCTGAGGCACAGGCAGAAGCCTTTCCATTAGGATTCAGGGGTGCCTCAGGGCAAGACCTAATCATGTGAGTGTTTTTCATCATAGGCCATAAAGCACATTGATGCATATGTGCATGTTGCAGCACAAGCGCACCCAGTCATTTGCACCACAATTTCCAGAGCCTTCACCGCACATCCCCAGGGGTGTAGGGTGCAGCACTGGGGTAGGTAGCATGTGTTTGTACATGGTGGGGAGGAATTTCAGGGTGCAAAGCCCCCCGATGCAGGTCTGGGGGATATATGGGAGGGAGAATGATGCTGTCTCATACTTGCCCCTGGAGCAAACCCTCCTAGAACTGTAGTTGGGTTATGTCTCAAGGGAAACCAGTCACTTCATGCTGGGCAAGATCCTGAGTGCAAAGTAATGCACAAATACTGTGGGTGATGGGGGAGGGAAGCTGGGGCAAAGGAGGGATCAAAGGAACTTATATAACTAGGAATTCTGTCTGGAAACTGCAGTTTCAGTAGTGCCAAGATCTTTAACTTAATCTTAAATCTGATTTCTCCTTTGGTCCCCAGCAGCCAGTATGATGCAGTCCATTCTGTGGAAACCACGTATCTGAGTGTGTCTCCTAGCCAGTGTGTGCTTAAATAACTTGCAGAACTGGGGCAGGTGTGGGGAGAAGGACACCTTCTTGGACAATGATATTTGTGAAACATTAAGATAGAACATGATAATCTTGGGGGCTGCAGCAGGGCTGAGTTTTTGTGGCAGGGTGTCAAAAGCTGTTCCTGGTATTGTTTTGGTTTCCTTCTGAGCTTGCAGAGTCACCCCACTTCCTTCAGTACTGCAAGCCATCCAGATGGATCAGGGTGATAAGTGGTGAGAAATTGCTTTACAATTTAGCCACATATGGAAAACGCACTTCGGAAAATGTTTTAATTTATCTTCTTAAAGGTGAATGTTGATATTTTCTTGTCTGAGGCATGTTTCTGAGTCTTTAGCTCAATTTCCCAGTATAGATCTATGTCTTGATTCCACCAGAGTTAAACTTAAGAATGTATTTGTTTTGCAGTTAGGAAAAAATTGCTTTATCCCCACTTGTTTCACATTTCTGCACCATCAGTTCCCAGCACACATGGTAAGAAGGTGACTTTTTTGTTCTCTTCCAGTCAGGAGTTTATAACAATGGCAGACTGAGAAGTGAAGACTAATTCCTGTCCACTTAGACAGGATGAGCCACATCTATGCTCCAACAGACACATCCAGACCCGCTTACTGCAGCCAGCTGGCAGGGACACCTATTGCTCTAACTTTACTGCTGAAGGAACCAGGGTCTGACAAATTGGAAATCTCCTCAGTCTGAAACGACCTTTTGACTTTTGAAAGGTGACAGCATTTACGTGGATGATCTGGATGTGACCTACAGCTCTGATTCCATAGTTAATCTCTACATAGAGAGCCATGAAACACTAGTTTAATTTTGGATAGAGATGCAAATTCTTTAAACATTACTTTTCTAAAATGAGCTTTTAGAAAGGGCATGTTATTATAATCTGATGTCACAAAAGTGCAATGTGTGGCAGCCTCGTTCATAGACAAAGTAAATAACAGGATAGGCAAAATGAATATGAGGAGAGACTTGTGCTGCTGATGGAATCACCAGTTGTAAAGCAGTAGTAACACAGTTGTAAAGCACTGAGAATCAGATGCAAGCCACTCATTTTCCAACAAAATGCCCATGTAGTGAGTGATTTTGCATAATATGAGCAATCTTCTGCTGCTTTAGAAGAAAAGTTGGTTTCCTTACAAATCCCAACTCTGAGGTGAGTTTCAGAACACCAGAGAAACATTGATGCTCTCTTGCTTGTGATGCATTAGTGAGGGTGAAATTGTTGCCCAGCCATAATTATGCTGGAAACTGGTGCTGTTGCTTCATTATTTCAGTCATTTCAGGAGATGCTAGTTCTTACAAAGTGGGGAGAGGGAGTCTTCTTGTTGTTGAAGGCTGAATAGGCTTTTTAAGCACTCTTGGAGGGCCACACTAGCACACGGCACAGTGTCACACACAATTAGTGCAGACACACAAAATATGGCCACAGGCCTTACATAGTAAAGTGCTGGAAATATCTGTCCATGGACTGTAGGATCCCTGTTTCATAGGTACAAACCTTCTGGCTTGAGGATAGTCTGAGGCATTTTGTGGGGTCTTCTACACTGAAACAAAGGATAGTTGGTGTATCTCTCAGGAAATTAATACACTGAAGAGCATTCAGGATAAAATTACTGTTCTCCAGCATTATCAGTCTTAATGTTGGTGGTTTCTAGAACTGATTTAGTTTAAATTTGCAAAATGAGAGACTACAAATCCACATTATGATATTTATATATTTTCCTTGTGAGGCTGATAAAGTCTGTGTGTTTCTTGCTTCTTCTCTCGGTTACCCTTAATTTTCCACGTGCAGTTGACACCCTGGTTATTTGGAGTACTTCAGATTCCTGCCATGAAGACACTACTTTACAGAACTTATAATTACAATGCTGACTGTATTTAACTAATTTCAAGGTTTTAGATTTGGGGGTTTGTTAGAAATATGGTCCACACATGCAACATTTTCCCTCAAGATGTCTGAGGTTACATTAATTAGTCAAGCATTCAGGATAGGAAGCATTAATCATTTGTCTCTGCACATTGCTGGGATTATTCCAAAACCTCCTTTCTTTTCTCTGTCAATATAAATAAAATAAAGAGAGAAGTGGAAAGTTTAACATATGTTTAGAGATAGAGAGCACATCCTTTTCTCCAGGAGCATACATCAAAGATTTGGAGAGATAGGACTGATTCATTGGTAACGCTCTTAGGCCAATACAGAGTCAAGGATGTGAGTCAGTCACAAGCAATGTGATTTAAACCTCCATAAAATATTTTTAAAAATGATACAATAAATTTATATTTTCCTTGCTCTGCTCCCCAGTCAATATTCTGCTATAAAATATTCCTTTTGTAGCAATTCCTTTTGCCCTTATCTCCAAGACACTAGGAATAGTTGTGGATGTGAAAATCTGAAAACCTTCATTCTTGAGCAGGGTCCAGGAATCAAACTCCAAAAGCCGTACTGTGAACCACAATGGACCCAAGTGTCTTGTCAAATCAGTCTCCTGAGGGTTAATGTTCATGGTGTTGGTGATATAAGGGAACTGATAAAGTTATGATGTTCTTGAGGTGCATTGCCTGTTCATGTCAGACACACAGATTAAATTTTCCAGAAGAAACACAGCAAGCTGAGGATAAGATTGGCAGTTCCTAGAAAGATCAAGCTGAATGCCAGCTGCATGGAGAACTTTTCGTCTGAAACTAATAGTCATACTCTGTTCTCAGCTACATGAGAGGAGCCCAGGTTACTACAGCTAAACCAGTGCAGTTGCTCCAGACTGCTAGTGATGCAGGTGTACTCAATTTCCGGGAAAGTGGTGGAAGCCCTTTTATTTCATTCCCTTTTCTTCTCTTAATATTCTCGATTTCCAGCTGATTCTGCTTAGTTTACCCTTTCAAACCCTGGGCAGTAATTCAGGGTTTCCATGCCTCCTCCATGCTTTCCAACACCACAACAAAGAATCTAACTTGTCTAATCTTCTTTTCTTAAATCTAAGTGACACTATCAGAATTATTTTGCTTTCTATTGTACCATTCTGAGGGGCTAAGCTATCCTGAAATTATCTTGGTTTCTAGAATTGCGTGGTCAAAGTTAGTCACAGGCCAGAAAGATCAGTCAAGGCCATAGTGGAGACATGTAACCTGCGTAAGCTGTGATACGTCAGTTCTGTAGCTTTCTTGTAGTAAACCAAATTTCATATCAAGCTTCCCTCCCAGGAATGCACAGAAAGGAGACTAACAAAAATGAGTTAAGGACAAAAGATTTTCCCCTGCTCTCTGTGGGACTACAAGGAATTAGAAAACTAAATATTAGATAATTAAAAGGACCAACAGGCTTTGAAGGAACAGAGAGTCTTATGATCAAAAGGCTGCATCATATCCAAAGCTAAAGAGTTTTTCTGTTTATACTTTGCAAGTTAAGCCACTTGGATTTGCTTTTGTAAATGACACCTTATGGCCTTGAAGGATAAAACCACATGGGAAAAGACTGACTGCCTGAGATTTTTGCCCTTCTGTGGAATTGCTGCACCCTCGTGCAAGAAAGTCAACCCTTCTTCATGCCAGTAGCATAATTGGGCAACTCTGTTGGTTTTAGTTGTCCCCTGAGGCATCCAGTGCATATCAACAGTCAGTTTACTTTTGCAAATGAAAGAAGAGAATGATTCCATTAGTCAAGACCCAACATCGACACTGAAGTGACAGCATGCCAAACTGCACAGGTGCTAGTGGACGTATGCATAGTTTCAGTATTGCTTCAGAAAAATATCATGTAGCTCATTACCCATCTTTCCCACAAGAGAAACTGCATTAAAAAATAAAGAACAAACACAGGGCTTTAAATGGGACTAATTTTTATGATACCTATAATTAAAAAGCCAGATTACACTGGCAACCACATGGATTTTTCTTCATTTGATTCACAAATTTACAGGAGAAAGGAAGTGTTTATCACCTCCCGTAAGAAATTTTGAGCATTCAGCATGACATACAAATCTCGGTTTAAATCTTTTGTGCTTAGTGAATTCTTTTCAGTATGATACACAGATAGAGAGGAAATTTTAGTTAGTACTTGTTTGGAACAAAAAAAAGTAGCCAGTTTTTTAGTAAGTAATTTTGGAAACAACCCCAGCTTTGCAGAAATCTCTGCCTCATCCTGTTTTACAGCGTTCTTTTTCTGTGCAGATCCTGGCAGAA
The DNA here is from genome assembly GCA_011057875.1 of Pterocles orientalis. Lineage (NCBI taxonomy): Eukaryota > Metazoa > Chordata > Aves > Pterocliformes > Pteroclidae > Pterocles > Pterocles orientalis. Next base: position 504,625 of record WKFP01013984.1, on the reverse strand, counting down.
GCCAGTTTGTTAATTTCCAATGACGAGAATTAGCCAGATAATGGTTTTTATGGAACTGCTAAAATAATTGACTCCATTAATTGGCCAAGAATGTGTTTACACTTAACCAAACGGCCTGCTTAGAAAACTCCCAAGGAATAGTCTATGCATTTAAACAACTTTTACAGGAGATCCAGCCTCTTCTCCCTCAGTTTCAGGAAGGTCCATGTAAAGGCAGTGCCTGCATGCGTGTGCCTGCACGCACGCTTAAGCTCTAGGGGACCACACCAACAGATGGAGGTGCTTTGAGTGGGAAGGAGGCAGAATTGAGATGCCTAAGTCTGAAACTAGAATCCACAAAATTTTCCTAGCCCTGCAAGATGTATAAAGGAACACAACCACTGACCTTTTCCCCAGCAAAGTTCACTAGGTGCTTCCAGTGCTTACCAGCCTGGTCTGCTGCTGTTCTTCCACAGCTGAGCATTGTGGTGCCTTTCTCATGGAAGGAAAAGCTGGATGTGTACTGGCAGCACTGATTTCTGCAATTTAAAGGTTTAAAGCATTTACCCAGGCAGCTGAAGCTCAAGGCTTTTCTCCTCCTCAGCCAAAAGCAGTTCCAGATCAGGTTTGCAACCTCCCACAGGAACATGGGGAAGAAACACCCTCCTCTCGTTCTGTCAAAACTGGTGTGGTCGAGAAAGCCGGGGTCAAAGGGGCAGGAAGAGAGTAAGCCACAAATGGGTGACATTGTCCTTGTCCTTGTCATCCATGCTGGGAAATGTGGGCTTCAGGCTCCCTTCCTGTACTGCACACTAAAAAGTTCTCAAAGAATTTTAATACTTTTGAATTAGAACTCCAGTGGAGGATGTTACCCCCAGCATCTAACTACTATCTTTCTGCTGTCTCTACTCATCCACACCATTCGTTTTAGACAGAAGGCTCAAGGTAAACAATTCTCAGCTTGAAGGACACTTGCTAGCATTTGAGTTAGCAAACTAAAAAAAAATATCGGAAATAATTAATTTTCTCATGATCTCTAGAAAAAAAAAAGAAAAAGAACAGAAACAGGCAACCTCACATTTTCTTGTCTTTAAACTCAGTTACCTATCAATTCTTTTCTTATTTATCCAAAATTTATTAAAAGAAGGGATGCACTTGAACATCTTAAAGAGTGAAGTGACTGAATTCCATCTTTCCATTTGAAGAACAGAAACAAGTTCTTTTATGTGCAAAAGAAAGCAAAAATATGTATCCACAAATTGCTTTTCATCTTAAGTGCTTCAGCAGATGGCTTCTAAATGTCTGATTGTACTTGCAAAAAAATTTCTTCCTGTTGCAATGAAAGAGATTAGTTATTAAAATTTGGCTTGTATTAATATGAAGCACTTCTGTGGTGTTTTTTAGTAAATTGAATACACTTTTGATGTTGTATGTAGAGTTAGAAGACTGTTTCAACCTGCCCATTTCTCTAATAGACTGAGAAAGATGTTAAAGCATCAGAATCAGTCATAAAGGTAAGGAAATACTGACAGGCAGTAATTCTTTAAAAAAATCAGTTTGCTGATCTACATCTCTTTTAAATCAATAGAAGAATTATGTAAAAGCCAATCAGACTTTAAAAATTAACAAAAGTGCATCTGTATCAAGATTTTCAAGAGAAGATAGCATTTTTGGCATCTCAGTTCAGTTTGAAAGTTAATTTCATAGAATCATAGGATCATGTAATTTTTAGGTTGGAAAAGACCTTTGGGATTATCAAGTCCAACAATTAATTTAACACTGCCAAATCCACCACTAATCCATGTCACTAAGCATGTCATCTACAGATCCTTTAAGTACTTCCAGAGATGGAGACTCAACCACATCCCTGGGCAGCCTGATCCAGTGCTTGACAACTCTTTTCAGTGAAGAAATTTTTCATAATACCTCATCTAAACCTACCCTGGTGCAACTTGAGGCCATTTCCTCTTGTCCTATCACTTGTTACTTGGGAAAAGAGTCCAACACCCACCTCACTACAGCCTCTTTTCAGATAGTTGTAGAGAGCTATAAGCTCTCCTCTGAGCCTCCTTCTCTCCAGGCTAAACAACCCCAGTTCCCTCAGCTGCTCCTCACAAGACTCGTGCTCTGCAGCCTTCACCAGCTTTGTTGCTCTTCTTTGTTAATCCCTTTGCAGTTTGGGAAATCTTTTTCTGCTTTCCACTCATCTATTTCAGTTAAATATCTAACTGGACTAGAAGTAGTAAAAGGAAAAATCGCCTTTTCTATGAAATCTCATTCTGTAGCCGGAAACAGTTAGAGGAGTGATTTTCCCACAAAAATATATTTTCACTTCACAGGAAAATGGGTTTGTGCTAATGACCTTTATGAGGAAAAGAGTGACCCCAAAATCCCAAAGGACTGTACTGCATGTGGGGCTTTTTTGAAGGCGGAAGTTCATAAATCATTCTTCCATATTATATAGATACATCTATATGTGTGGATTTAATTATCTACTTTTTAAAACTTAAATCAAGTACTTTAGACCATAGTCCTACTATACTCAGCTTGGGAAACTAAAATTAATAATTAGAAAATGTATAATCTGGATGTTTGTCTCCAAAGTATAATTTATACATGGAAATTAGAGGTAATCTGCGGGAAAAATTGCAACATTCAGAAACTGAGTAATGTCATAGCAGATCCAATTACGAAATAAACTTTTCCTTGAAACTAGATGACCTTAACTACGCATTTGATAAAAACTTAAATCATATTCTCCAGAGAGGAAAACAGAGGGAAAAGAAGCATATGGAGGTCAGTCTGGGTGTGACATCCATTACCACATCGATCTAAGCCCCATTAGTCATTTCAACGTATATTTTTTTTACTTATAACATATCGCCACTTTGAGAGCTTGGATTCATTGTGGGAAAGAAAAAGGAAGAGGGAAGAAGAGGGAATAGGGAAGAGGGAAGAGGGAAGAGGGAAGAGGGAAGAGGGAAGAGGGAAGGGACTGCAGAAATACACACTGTTGCTGGGAAGATGGCAAGATGGAGGAATAGGATACAGCATGCAAACAAACTGTCCACAGTTCATGGGCCCTCAAGGGCACAGTCCTTAACTGGGCAGGTGTGCTCTTGCTTTGCTCTCAGTGATCCTGAGCTTACACAGAATCGTTAGATATCTTTTCAAATGTGATTTTTATACTTTGATGTGCTAAGTGATGCCCATCTCTTATTGAGCTCTCCCCCATTTTTCCTGTAGAAAGGAGCAGCCTATTCCCAACCTGGACAGAGAAAGGATGATTTCACTGAAATATTTTTTAAGTGTCCGTGAAGATAAGGTATCTGCTTTGTAGGACAGCTCAGAGAAATTGCTCAAGGGACAATAAAAACAGAAGAAAACAGTGATGTGGCACTGGTATGCTGTCACTGGACCTGGGGGTATTGATTGATGCTCGGCTGAACATGAGCCGACAGTGTGCCCAGGTGGCCAAGAAGGCCAATGGCATCCTGGCTTGCATCAGGAACAGTGTTGCCAGCAGGAGCAGAGAGGTGATTGCTCCCCTGTACTCAGCACTAGTGACGCCGCACCTCGAGTACTGTGTCCAGTTTTGGGCCCCTCACTGCAAGAAAGACATTGAGGCCCTGGAGCGTGTTCAGAGGAGGGCAACAAAACTGGTGAGGGGTCTGGAGCACAGGCCATATGAGGAGAGGCTGAAGGAGCTGGTATTGTTCAGCCTGGAGAAGAGGAGGCTCAGGGGAGACCTCATTGCTCTCTATAACTTCCTGAAGGGAGGTTGTAGTGAGCTGGGGGTTGACCTCTTCTCTCATGTCATTAGTGATAGGACCAGAGGGAATGGTTTCAAGCTACAGCAGGGGAGATTCAAGCTGGACATTAGGAAGTATTACTTCTCAGAAAGGGTGGTCAGGCACTGGAATGGACTGCCCAGGGAGGTGGTGGAGTCACCGACCCTGGGTGTGTCCAAGGAAAGACTGGATGTTGTGTTGAGGGACATGGTTTAGTGGGAGCTATTGATAATAGGTGAACGGTTGGGTTGGATGATCTTTTAGGTCTTTTCCAACCTTGGTGATCCTATGATTCTATGATTCTATGATTCTATGAATGGGTGACGATATGGGAAAGAGGAGATCCACCAGAATCATCTGCAGTGGTGCACAAACTGGAACAAAAAGAAATGTGGGAGGATTTAAATACCCTTGCCAAGGAGCATGTTTGCACCTCCAGCTTCCTTCTCCCTACAGCTTGATGCAACATTAAGCAACTGTAATAATAATATTAATAACTTCATCCTTAGATCTGTCAAGAAAGAATAAAAATAGCTTTAAATCATGACCCACAAAAACATCACCAATCTGTGGGGTGATGTAAGCAAACTGAATTTTTCCACTCCAGTGTGAGAGTCCTGGATATGGTCAGCACCTCCAGAAAGATGAACTGGGGGAGCCCTGGAAAGCAAGTCCTGCAGTTCCTCCTGCTTTGGCCGTATTCCTGGGCAGAAGGACACAACCATGTGACTTGGCACTGGCACAAGCCATCCCAAGCAGAATGGGGGCTTCCTAGGGCTCCCCACTTTAGTTTGAAATGAGAAAGTGCATTTGGCAAGTGGGGATTGATCACAATACTGATCTGAAATAATGCTTCTGGCTTTAACCCTCCATCTCCTGAATTTGTTTCACCCGTCTGTGAAGCTTCATCATTGATCAGCAACAAGAACCTTTTGCAGTGGAATGCTTCCTTCTCCCTACAGCTTCATACAACATTAAGCAACTGTAATATTAATAATAATTATCCTCTATGGGAAGGGGTAAACTGCTGCCAACAAGTGATGCTTCCAGAACTGCCGCACTGTTATTATTTGGGGTGGCCTGAGCACTCTTTTGGTTTTCATGAAAGGGGCAATTAAGCAACTTCTGTAGAGGCAAAACTTGGCAACAACTAAAGCCACTGCCCAAAGCAACTGGGCCAATGTGCCAAAGCTGGAGCAAAGTGTGCACAGTGCTTCCCTGCAGGAAAGCAGCAGAGTAGGAGTATGGGTTTGTGGGGATCATAGAGCTGTGAGAAGCAGCTTTGGGGTGTACCCTGGCCAAAAGGACAGGCAGAGCTTTACTTCTACATTCCCTGAGGTGGTATTTTGGGGATTTCTGAGCAAGGAATTACCGACACTTCTCAGTACCCCTCAGGGAAACAGGTTCTTGTGTCCACTAATTGGAAGTAAACTAGCTGACAGCAAAGATTAAATATTGTTCATGTTAACAAAGCTTCCTCATAAAGAGGTAAAAAGCAAAATAAGACCTGAAAGGTCCTGAATATTCATCAGATGTTCATGACACAAGGGGAGGAAAGGCTCTGAGTGGGCTAAAAGAGTTAATGGATTAATTTGTAAGTGCTTAAAGATCTTGCCATAATGTGCAGGGGGAAGTGCAGAATGCTTGCTCTGTATGTATTTGCAACTCCCTAAATAAAGACCACAGTGCCAGGGCTTGAATTTCACATATTAATCCACAGGGACCTTCAAGCCAGACACATGGCTCTGAGGCAGCGAGGAAAATAGTTCTTTGCTGTTTTTCAGATCTATCTGATTAGGTGGATTTCTACCATATGAGCAACCTTACAGTAGAAGAACAGTGGCTTCTTTAGAAAGCAGCACCAAGCACAGCTTAGAGAAACTGTGTTAGAAAAAAGGTAGTGTCTGTCTGCGATCACCAAGTGATGATTTGGGTTCTGTTTCCCACAGTGGAAGAGTGGGAAAGGGATCTTCCCTTGCTCTTGGGATAGAAATGGTATCGGATGAATCAGCCTCTTACAAGAGATTTTGGACAGAATGCAGGAAAATCTTCATATGATTTGAATTTTGTTAACTTGCAAGTGTTATTGTTTTACGTTGTTGGCAAACGTAGTATCATTAATACTAGGATCTGCCAAATGCTACTATTTTATGGGACTTATGACAGTTGAATCTATGCGTCAATAGCTTACAGCCTCACACCTATTAGCAGGACAAATCCTGCCTGGCAGCAGGGACCTTGCCCGTGGGTCCAGAGTATCATCAGCTTCCACACCAGCCAAGCCAGGCTAGGGTTTTCAGCACTTTGCAGGACTGACTCTTACACTTCTGTCCTTTCTGGCAGAACCCCTGAGCACTGAAAACAGCCAGTAAACAAAGCAAAACAAAACAAAAGCCAACAAGAAAAAAGCCCAGTATTTGCTGAAGATGCTGAGCAACGTTTGCACCAATTCTGTTAGTGTGCCCCTGAAATTTCCTGCATGTCCTGCTGTGCAAATGCCAAAAGACAATGGCTTTATTTCTAAAAATATTAGGGAACATTTTATTTGGCTTTTCTCCATATGTATCATCATTCCTCACACCTTACATTTCAGAGCAGGGTTCAGACCTGGGCACCATTTCATTTACCTGTTCTGAGATTTGAGTTTGTACCAGATCCTAAGGGCCAGGCGAACGTAGCAGGGTGTTTCCATTTTCTCTGTGAACACAGTGTGTAACATTGCGTACCGATCATTAGCTGTTGCAAGCATCCTTATTTGCACCCACTGGGGCTGTACCAGAGGGACATGTGAAATAATTGTTTTTCCCAGGCTGCGGGCAGGCTTTAGGCTTGAATTTCAACCTATGAATTGAAATCACAGCAAAAAGCAGGACTGAGAGCTGCCGGGCTCAGTAAGCTGTGATCCATCCCAACTGCAGGCCCTCTCCACCACCAAGGGATTGAATGTACAGACCCTATTTATGGGCAACAAATGAAGTTGTTCCAGCCCTTAACTCGGAAAAAAAAGACCCATTACCATGCTGCTTGTGCCATGCAAGCTGCCACTGTCATAAGTCTTGGTTTAAATTTGTCGTTCTTGGCTAGCAGCTAAAGAAAAGGAGTGTAGCACACAGAGCAGAATAAACTGTTACTGCAAGTTCTCGGCAAAGTTGCTCCAGTATGTATTAAAAAATGTAAGAAGTACCATAGCCAGTCAAATCGAAGGCCTGTCTAGCCAAGTATCCTGTCTCTGACTGTGATTATTAGCAGATACTGAAATAAAAGTATGAGAATTAAGGCATATAGAGTCCTTTAGCTGCCTCCCAGCCTCCAAAGATCAACAGCTTAGAGATTTTCTGAGACTGAAATTACATCCAGAGCATAGTATCAAATAGTCATCAAAGCACCCATCCTCCATTAATGTGTCAGTTTCTTCTGGAATTTATTTATTTAGTTTATTTGGCCACAGTATAACTACAGGCCACACAAAAAAAGTTTTCCTTTTTTTTTTTTCCTATTTTAAAATGTGTCTGAAAATTTTATTGGGTACCCCCTAAGACTTTATGTTTTGAGGGACTGTGAAACATCAGTCCCTGTTCATTTTCCCTGCACCACCCTGGTTTTACGGAACTGTGCCATATTCTCCCTCCATAATAATTTTTGCAAACTGAGAAACCCTCTGATTTAACTAGCAGGACAGAGAGATGCACTATAGACCAAAAGAGATCTGGGGTAGGACCAATTGTGGAGGAGGTTCTGGAGGCAGGTCTTGCTCCAGACATCTTCTCACCCACTCTGTAGACCTGTGAAGTTGTAAATAGACACTGTGTCCTGGCAGCAAGTGAGTATCAGGCTCTGGTTCTGGAGGAAAAAAAGCCAAGGACCACCCCGACTCTGATACTCTGACATTCCTCCCCAGGGTCACCAAGAAATGGAGGTGGATGACAACTGTCACCTAAGGGTTGAAGGAGAAACCATCTGCCACATGTCCCTTAAAGGCAGGCGGAAAAGAAAGGGAGAAGACATCATCTTCTCATGCATACAACTTCCTGCGTTGGGGGTCTGAAGGAAGTTGGGCAGCTGGATGGCTGAGGACAAGGGAGAATTTTCTGGGTGATTTCACAGGGAAGTCTTAAAAATCATCTGACTGAGAAGACGAGATTGATGATGCTTTTTATGAGTAAAGAAGACCATCATCTTAAATGCAGTATTTGGTGTCAGTGGGTGGATTCGAACAGCTGGGCAAGAAAGGAAGTAGATCATAGGCTGTGGGCAAATTCAAAGAAGGGGTTGCATGAACTGTTTTGATGCAGGCAGAGAAAGAAAGTTTATGGGAGCAAAGATTCACCTTGGTGTGACTGTAAGGCATAGAGAAAGGTGGAAGATGAGTCAGGTCGTGGAAGTCCTGAAAAGAGAGTTTACAATCCTTAAAAAAATGAGGAGGGAGAAGATCAGGCAGAAAATACCAAGTTTCAAGAAGGAAGACCAGTAAACTCTACAGGTTCATGGCTGAAATTTCATGGGGCAGCAGCCAGAGTGAAAAGAGATGGGGAAAGGGGTAAGGCAGAAGCTCCTGACTGCAAGTTGGGTGTTGCTCCCAGGAAGAATAATAATAATATGAGCACAAATTGTCCCAAAGCAGAGAAAGGTTAGGAAAGCCAACAAGAGATCAGCTTCCCTGACATTTAGCTTTACTGACCTTAGTAGATTTTATTACTGCTATAGATAAAGTTAGGCCTTTATAGGAAAAACTCCTTTTCCTCTTGCTCTCAGCAAGTTCTGAGTCATAAACTCATAAACTTGTAACTTCAGTTTCAGTCCCTTTTGTGAAGAGCCATGTTAGGCCTTTGAGGTCATTAAACCCAGGTGTGCGTGGAGGAGACAAAAAAAAAACAGCGAGAACACATTCCCAGAGATAAAAGCCTGTGCAGATTCATACAATGTTATTATGACTTTACAGAAAAGGAAGGTAAAAAAGGAACAGATGTCCAAAGGCAATTGCTTAAAAACTTGTATGCAAGAGAGCTGGCTCTTTCCCACCACATGGATAGGACAGGCCATGGGAGGAGTGATGCCAGATTTACCTGTGCACATGAAAAACCCAAGGAAAAGTGGTCTGTGGCTGGCGCCTTGGTGCCACTTTCCTGTGTTGTCAGAGCTGCCTCCAGACCAAGCAAAGCCGGGGCGGAACGCCCCAGGTCTGCCAGCCAGGAACAGCCTGTTCTGCAATGTCACACTAAAAACCCTGCCTGCAAGACAATCTATCACTGATAATTTTGCAGACTGATCATGGAAACGACTCCCTCACTCGCAGATTTCAAATAAAAACCATCATCAATGTGATCTGGTGACCAGAGCACATGTTTTCATTAATTAAGATGTTAGTCACGGAACCACCAAGATCGCTGCCAGACAAATAAATAAACATACTCAGGACATCCAGGACTAGTAAACTGAGTACTTCGTAGGACTATTCTTTCCGTGATTCTTTGTCATGTCTTAGATATCTAACGCAGCTTCAACAGCAAGCACTTCCCTATGATAACTTGCATCATTGTTTGGTTTTACACAGAAGATACTGCTTAAACAGCTGCTTGCCTTAACTTCAGGATATTGTCTGCTAAAAATTGAGTGCTTGATTTGACAAGCAAGAACGGATGATACCCTAGCCTGAAAAAAGCATTATAAAATGGGGCTGCAGCCTTGTAATCTCTAGCCCTATGTCCTGTAAGTTTGGGTAGGATGTCTTGATAACAGGACATTGAGGGCTGTTTTCTCACTGCTCCTCTGTGCCACTTTGTTCCTGTGAGTTCATCCCCATGAATAAAACTATCTCATTTTATTCAGTGTCACTGCTTGATCTGAGATTTGAAATGGTTAAACTAAAAGTCCCAGTCTGGGCATTCCTGTTCTCTGTGCTGTTGCAGGTCCCCCTGCTGACCTCTGCATGAGAAATTTAAGATCTGTAGAGAAATGTTAAAAATTTTGAGACAGGAGAAAGCGAACATCCTGGTCTCATCCTTTGCTGCTGTTTTCTCTTATCTATAGCTACTCAACAAGAGCCTCTTGGTAGAGAGAGCTGAAACTGAACTTGAGAGAACCCTGCTCTGCTTCCAAGCAGGACTGGACCAGCCCCAGAGAGAGGAGACCAAGAACTGGGCAGGGGCTGCCTGAGGTGGCATAGATACTGTGTTAGTCTGTGATCCTGTCTTTATTAGAATGACATGTCCAGCCAAGACACAGAAAAACTTATACATGGTAGAAGGAAAAGATGGAAAACATAATACTTATTTGATTTTAAAATACTTTAAAAATTCAATTTCATTTTATGCTGGAAAGAAATTGAGATGTCAGAAGTATGAGAGCTCAGAGGATCCCCCAGAACAACTACCAGCTCTGTCAGAAGAGTTTTCATCTGGGACTCATCAGCTCAGATAAGTGGTCTAACTCCTGCCTAAAGCAGCAGTGCCTTTGTTGCCCTCTACGAGTATTTACAAAATGCAGAAAACAGTCTTCCTATGGCTCATCTGCTGTTGCCCATCTACAAAGAGAGACCCTGAAGCTTAGACCTGGTTTACAGATATCATCCCTGTGTCCCCTGAGCCACTTGTGAAATGATTGCTTGTTCTCCTTTCTCTCATCGTTTTTTGCTCACTGTCTTACCCACAAATGTCAGTGAGTCCTGCAGTTTCCACAGGTTCTTATTCCTCAGCTAAGAAATATTCCACTGACAAATCCTGGACAGCACTACCCAGGATTAGATTTTTGTTTATGTGATCTGCTTCAAGGCTGCATGGGTGAATACTACGTAAGTACTTGCTTTACGGAAGAAATACGCAAACCTGCTCAGATAAAACAAGACTCACTCAGTGAGGTCTATAGTATTTTAAGGTCAAGGTTTAAAATGATTACCAGCTGAATAGGGCTGGAGTCAACCAAAATGTCCCTGATGAACAAGGGACATCCCCATCCTCTAACCGGGATGTAGCTAATCCCCCCATCCAGGCATTTTCACCACCAGCGAGCAGAGTGGTTTGCTCTATAGCATCATTCCTCCAAGGTTCTCCACACATCTTCAAAATGAAATGCTGTTTTGGCAAGTTATTTTACATAAATTTAACTTCTATTGGGTCCAAAACCAAGTAGTTAGTGGGGGGAGACAGAGGTGGAAGATCCAAAGCTAATGTCATAACTTTGAAGAGCAGAAGATCTGACTCAGTTTTGTGTCCACCATGTGTTTTCAGGATGTATCTGCATAGTGATTCAGATCTGGATGACTCTGGTGTCCTCAAGCCACAGAGATAGGGCAGATGGGGCAGATAGTGCAGGATGCTGATATTCCCCAAGCAGCGGACGCAGCACCTGAAGCAATGCCTCACACCACTGACTTGTCCTAACACCCCGAGACCTGAGTGACAAGCAGCTGGCCATGACAATACAGTGCTCATCAACCTCCAGAAGGTTTGTTGGCTGCCATACTTGGAAATCGGCTGAGCATGAAGTTAAGACAGATTCCTGAATTAAGCTGCTGAGAATTAAAAAATGACAGAGTAGTTTCCTGGACTAACCACATTTGCTGCTTTTGGCTTTTTTTTCCTTACAGCAAAATGAGAAGAACCAGTAAGTATTTTTAATTTGACACGTTCTTCTTATTTTTTCAGTTTGATTCTATTAACTGTAGAGCAGTTATAAAATAAGAAAGTAACTCGGTGGGAGACAGTACTTTGCAGTCAGAAATGAGCTGATCAGATCAATTAGGACAAGCAAGCCCAGTATCCAGTATCACACATTTTTCCTCTGCCTAATTTCTTGTGCCCACTTGTTCACAAAGATGTTTGCTTCTGACTGTAGGCAATGTCTCTCGCAAAAGGCAGAATCAAACAGGAAAAATAAGCATTAACTCAAGCTGTTACCGGAACAATTTACAATTTACTCATGTTCCTTTCTCAAATATGATCCTTGTTTATTACAGAAATGTTTGGAGGCAAAAAAAGATATAGAGAGACAAACATTTTTCAGACGTTAAGATTAAATGGCTTGATAAATGAATAGGAGGAAAACACAGGATCTGCTTGTGCTCTCAGTCACTGGGTGTAAAACCATTCTGAAGTATTAAATTAACTGTTAAAAACATGTTTAGCAAACTTCACTCTCCGTCATTGCCCATACTTTTCAGCTTCTAGATCCTGATTGAAGGCTGAGCAAAAATCCCACTGCAGAAGAGCCAAGACCTGTTGTCTCACTGAGCCAGGGGAGTCTTTGCTTTAAATTGTGGCTTTAGAGGAGGACCTTCAGCCCGTCTCTACAGGCTGTCTCTGTAGAGTTTCCCTCCTGAACCCTGAGAGGCCTGTCCTCTAAGTGCACTCACCTCATTTCTCTGCCAATAATATGATAAGAACAATAAATAGTAAGGCTAAAAGAGGCACCTCAGTTTGCTGAATGCACATTTTATAATTTCAATTAAAGGCTTAACTTGTAGTCACAAATGGCTTAAATATTTAGCCAAAGTAATACTTCAAAAATTACTTCTTCCTTAAACTATGAGGTAATTCATAAGTTATTGTCATTTGGGAACCAGAATAAATATTATGAAAGGCAAAAGATGTCAAATCTTATAGGCAATGGAATAGACTAAAATTAATTCCAGTAATGAATTTTGATAGAATGATTTCTAACATGTCTCTTTGGAGTGATAAACAACCTGACTTCAAAACTGGCTCAAAATCCAATATTCAATACATTTATGAGTAACCCCACGGTAAACAGACAGCCAGTTTATTTCAGTCCTGGACTCTGCCTCAGCATAGCTGTTTGTGGTAAACTTTTCAGTTTTTTCTTAGCAGGATTACTGGAAAACTGCCAGTTACAGCAGTCTCTGGCAGTTGTGAAGTGCAGCTGTGGCTATCTGGTTAGGTTTCTATAAAATTAATTTGCATCAGGCAATCTTGAACATATAGTGAGTAAAACACACACAGGTATAGATTTTAAGAGTGCTGTGGTGATCTGATCCCAGCACTGCTTTCCTGCACCATATTTGTCATTTTCATACATTTTTATTGCCATAACAAATAATGCACACCCAGTAATTGTGGCTTTCAACTACTTCAGAGTACACATGCTCTTCTTGACCATGTAACAGAAAAAAAGAAACAAAGGAAATGAGTCTGATTTAACTTTTGTGTAGAGTCAAAGCCTGTAAGTCAAAATGGATAAGTGGCATGTGTCAACTCTTTTAGTGATATTAATCCACCTCACTGAGTATATACAACTAAACTGTGAATATAAGATCCCTTTCCTTTTTTGTAAAATTATGCATGCAGTGAAGTTTTTGGAGCTTGCAAATATTCCGGAGAAAGAAGGAAATAGGAAAAAAAAGTCCTCTTTCTGACAGCTTCCAAATCTGCCAATCTTTAGCTCATAGTACAAGTATGAAAGTTAGCTACAGAGGAAATTGGCCACTTTCACCTGTACATTTACTGTAACTGTTTTAAACATCTTTTAAAATGTTTCTCTCATGATTTGACCAGGTCTTCACTTCTACCAGGATTTAGCTAAAATCACAATTTCTTTTGTGTCATACGTAATACCAAGAAAAACCCTAATGCAAGCTCAAACTATATCAGCATAAAACTGTGTTTGCCAACACTTTCAGCTCCCTGTTATCCATGCTAGTGGGAGGCTGGAAACAGCTCCTCCTACAAGGGATCTCTGTCCCTGCACCCACCTCTGGCTGGACTCACATTGCATGGACCCACAATTGCGCTTCTGGCAAGTTTTAACTGCTGGGTGCCAAACTGCATGTGTGCACCTATCCTGCAGCCAGGGCCAGCGGCTGCCTGGTCACAGCACAACCGTGTCCAGCTGGTGTTGAAGCTGCACTCAAGCTGGCCATGCGCGTGGCTTCTCACATGCTTCTGCATCCATGGCCTGCATCAGACTCATCAATTAAAAGTTTTGCTTGCAAGAAGTTGGCTTATATACCTGGGGAACTGCTACGACTTCCACCTACACAAGTAAGGTGTGCTGGTGCAGCCAGAGCAGGGTAAAGACAGCAGTAAATAATTCAAAATCCTGAATAAGGTCTTTGTTTATTTTACCTGGATATGTTTCATTGATCTGATTCACCTGTGAGTGTTTGATGCACCTTGGGTTCATCTGGTATGGCTTTAATCTAGTCTATACTGCTTGTCTTGCCCCCAAACTATGTATAAAGAGTTTGAAAGAGTTTACCCTGAACACAAGGCTACTGAACTACAGCTATTGAGAAGAAAGTAAGAGAATGTTAAATTCTTGGTAGTTCACTTTGGCTTCCCCTCTTGCTGATAGTCAATTGGTCTTTCTATCCATCTCAGCTATCTCTACCTACAAACACAGAGCAGTTGCTTTATTCTGTATGACTTTTTTCAGACTTGGTAAATTATCTTGATTCAAAACATCTGGTTTACGTCTGACAGTGAAACATTGCTCAAAGGAAGAAAAGGGAAGCACACTGATGCAGGATAGTTTGATGAGGTAGTGTTTCTGTCAAGATGTTCTTTACAAAAAAAAATGAGTATTTTTTGTTTTAAGGAAATATTTTGATGACCTATGCTATCACAGAGGGAGCTCAAGGAAACTCTTAATACATATTTTTAATAGGCAGCAGCTTTCTAGGAGCTACATCTGTTCAAACATACAATTTAGTCTATAGAGACAGGCTAACACAGACCGCCGTGCACCAACAGAGCCTGGAAGTCCTCAGTGGGATACATCTACTGTATTTGTTATCCCACGTCAGGGACAACGCATAAGCTATGATATTCAGAGGTGCAAAAGTTGAAATCATCAGGATGTCGCTACTAACTACTTCACTTTCTTACAAATTCACTTCACACTAGTAGAGGATGAATTCAGTTGCCAAAAAAAGAAGTGCCACAAGGTATTTAAACATTCAAGGTCAGGTTGGATGGGGCTCTGGGCAACCTGATCTAGTGGAAGATATCCCTGCTCACTGCAAGGGGGTTGGACTAGATGACCTCCATGGTCCCTTCCAACTCAAATTATTCTATAATTCTGTGATTCTATTTCTTATGGGCTTCAGTTGCTTCTCCAGAAAGACACGTGTCTCACATTGGGTCTGCCATCTTTATACTGAGCACTCTACAACATCTCACATGGCACGAGATGTTTAGGCATATGCAGCTATCCTTAGATATTAATATGAGTTCTATAGAAGCACAGAAGTTCAGCATTGAAATGACAAGTTCCTGAGGGGAAAAAAAAAAAGATCCAGAGATTGCAGTATTCAGCATAGCAACACTCCAAATTTAGGCACTCCTTTGAAGATCTGTTCCACACAACTTTGGGAATGTAACCAAATAATGTAGATTTCAGAGCTGTTTGCCCAAATTCTCTCCGTAATTTAGGGAAAGAAGCAAGACACCTTCAGAGACAGACAAAGGTCTTACATGTGGATTACCCGTATAGCCCCTCTGAACTGTACAGTCATTAGTTTCTTAATGTAAATGCCACTGTCAAAGGAGTAAAATCAGGTGGGATGGATCTAGGCCCTGGTCATTCACTATAACCCAGAACCATGAGCTGGAGATCTTGACTCCCTCTCATGTGGAAAGACAGTCTATAAAAGCCAGCAAACTAAGTGGGATCTTCTATTATCAAGCAAAGAGAAATGCAAGAAATCTATGAATCATGGAGAGGTTTGATTGGAAGGGACCCTAAAAATCACCTAGTTCCAACCCCCCCTTTCATGGATACCTTCCACTACACCAGGTTGCTCAAATCCTCATCCAACCTGGCTTTGAACACCTTCTCTGGGAAACCTGTTCCAATGCCTCACCACCCTCACAGGAAAAAATTCTTACTAATATCAAATCTAAATTCACCCTCTTTCAGGTTAAAACTGTTACCCCTTCTCCTATCATTACACTCCTTGATCAAGAGGCCCTCCCCATCTCTCCTGTAGCCCCCTTTCACCACTGGAAGGCTGCTCTAAGGTCTCTCTGGAGCCTTCTCTTCTCCAGGCTGAACAACCCCAACTCTCTCAGCCTGTCCTCTTATGGGAGGTGCTCCAGCCCTCTGACCATCTTCGTGGCCTTCCTCTGGACTTGCTCCAACAGGTCCATGTCCTTCTTGTGCTGGGGGCCCCAGAGCTGAACACAGTACTCCAGGTAGGGCCTCACGAGCGCAGAGTAGAGGGGGAGAATCACCTCCCTCAACCTGCTGCTAGTTCTTCTTTTGATGCAGCCCAGGATACAGTTGCCTTTCTGGGCTGCAAGAGCACATTGCTGGTTCACGTTCAGCTTCTCATCAACCAACACCTCCAAGTCCTTCTCCTTAGGGTGGTTCTCAATGTGCATGGGTTTGCTTCGACTAACGTGCAGGGATTTGCACTTAGTCTTATTGAATTTCATGAGGCTTCTCTTGGCCCACCTCTCAATCCTGTCAAGGTCCCTCTGGATGGCATCCCTTCCTTCTAGTGCGTCCACCACACCACACAGCTTGGTGTCATTGGCAAACTTGCTGAGGGTGCACTCCATCCCACTGTCCATGTCTCCAAGAAAGATGTTAAACAACACTGGTCCCAATACTGACCCCTGCGAAACACCGCTGATCACTGGTCTCCACTTGGATATTGAGCCATTGACAACCCTTTGAGTGCAACAATCCAGCCAATTCCTTATCCACGGAGTGGTCCATTTGTCAAATCCATGTCTCTCCAATTTAGAGACAAGGATGTCATGTGGGGCAGTGTCAAATGCTTTGCACAAGTCCAGGTAGATTATGTCAGTTGCTCTTCCCTTATCCACCTGCACTGTGACCTTGTCATAGATGGCCACCAAATTTGTCAGGCATAATTTGCCCTTATTGAAGCCATGCTGGCTGTCTCCAGTCACCTCCTTATTTTCCATGTGCCTCAGCATAGATTACAGGAGGATTTGCTCCATGATCTTGCCCGGCACAGAGGTGAGACTGACTGGTCTGTAGTTCCCTGGGTCTTCTTTGTTTACCTTTTTAAAAATGGGGGTTATGTTTCTCCTTTTCCAGTCATCAGGAGCTTAACCAGACTGCCACAACTTCTCAAAGATGATGGATAGTGGCTTAGCAACTTGATCTACCTGTTCCCTGAGGACCCATGATGCATCTCATCAGGTCCCATGGACTTGTGCACTTACAGGTTCCTTAGATGGTCTTGAACTTGATCATCTCCTACAGAGGGCAGTTCTTCATTCTCTCATTTCCTGCCTTTGCCTTCTGTGACTTGGGCGGTGTGTTTTGAGCAGCTGGAGGTGAAGACTGAGGCAAAAAATCGTTGGGTACATCAGCCTACTCCATATCCTGAGTAACCAGGTTTCCTGTTTCCTTCTGGAGAGGGCTCACATTTGCCCTAGTCTTCCTTCTATCATAGACATACCTACAGAACTTCTTCTTTTGCCCTTGACATCCCTGGCCAGATTCAAATCTTGATCTCTGGCTTCTCAGACAATTTCTCTGTATTCCACTCAGCCTACCTGTCCTTGCTTCCACCCTCTGTAGGCTTCCTTTTTGTGTTTGAGTTTGTCCAGGAGATCCTTGTTCATCCATGCAGATCTCCTGGACTTTTTGCCTGACTTCTCCTTTGATGGGATGCATCGCTCCTGAGCCTGAAGGAAGTCATCCTTGAATATTGATCAGCTTTCTTGGGCCCCTTTCCCTCCAGGGCTTTGTCCCATGGTAGTACAGAGGTAGTTTGCATCCTGTCATGGGAGCAGCATTCAGTCTCATACTTTTCTCTGGTGTTAGGCACTTGCCTAAAGCTATAATTACCACCTCTTATCTGAATCATAGAATCATAGAATCATAGAATGATTAGGGTTGGAAGGGACCTTAAAGATCATCAAGTTCCAACCCCCCTGCCATTGGCAGGGACACCCTCAACTAGACCAGCTTGCCCAAAGCCTCATCCAGCCTGGCCTTGAACACCTCCAGGGATGGGGCATCCACAACTTCCCTGGGCAACCTGTTCCAGTGTCTCACCACCCTCATAGTGAAAAATTTCTTCCTAATGTCTAGTCTAAATTTACCCTCTTTTAGCTTATACCTGTTACCCCTTGTCTTCTCACTACACTCCATGATAAAGAGTGCCTCCCCATCTCTCCTGTAGGCCCCCTTCAGGTACTGGAAGGCTGCTATTAAGTCTCCTCGGAGCCTTCTCTTCTCCAGGCTGAACAACCCCAACTCTCTCAGCCTGTCCTCATAGGGGAGGTGCTCCAGCCCTCTGATTAATTTTGTGGTTCTCCTCTGGACTCTCTCCAACAGGTCCATGTCTTTATGTTGGGGTCCCCACATCTGAACACAGTACTCTAGGTGGGGTCTCACGAGAGCAGAGTCCAAACAACTGGTTATACGCTGAAGTTTATCATGACCTTAAAGATCACAGAATCACAGAATCACAGAATGTTAGGGATTGGAAGGGACCTCGAAAGATCATCTAGTCCAATCCCCCTGCCGGAGCAGGAACACCTAGATCAGATCGCACAGGAACGCATCCAGGCGGGCTTTGAATGTCTCCAGAGAAGGAGACTCCACAA
>WKFP01013984.1:464212-485738 GCA_011057875.1 Pterocles orientalis | reverse complement strand
CGCCTGGATGCGTTCCTGTGCGATCTGATCTAGGTGTTCCTGCTCTGGCAGGGGGATTGGACTAGATGATCTTTCGAGGTCCCTTCCAATCCCTAACATTCTGTGATTCTGTGATTCTGTGATTTATGGGTGTCCAGATTACTTAATTGCTCCTTAACCCAGTCTTCATCTACCAGAGCAAACTCCTCCTTTGTTCTGACTTCCTCTGGAGCTACAAGGGTACGGGACTCTTCAGGAAAGCCTCCGGCTAAGAAGGCATTCAGTAACTCTGCCTTTTCTGTATCTTCTCTCACCAGAGCACCCACCTCATTGATCAGTGGGCCTACATTGCCTCTGGTGTTAGCCTTGTCTGCAATGTATTTGAAGAAGCCCAATCAGGGGATGCCAAGCTTCATTATTTTCACTGGTCATGGAACAAGTTCTTGCATTGCCAGTAAAGTGCTCGGTTCAAGTCTGTGAGTTCATCATGCCAGGTCCCACTTTACAGGTTGGAATATCCTGATTTTAAGGATTTTTTCCATTTCTCTGATTTTAATCATTCCTGCTGGTGCAGTTACTTGTGAATCAGTCAAAGTAAGCTCTGGAAAAGAAGCTCTGCTAGGCCAATCTAGCTGTATTTAATAATGTCACTTTGGATTATTCCACTGCTCCAAGAAACTAGACAGGGGAAAAACTACAAACCATTCAGCATACTAAGGAAATGTCAAGGCAGGATTTGTCTGCAAATGTCAGACTTCATAAAGGGTGTCTCACCTACAATAGCAAAGGTTTTCCATTTACACGCAAAACCTATTAGAGATCAATTCCAATCTACAGAAATATGATTAAGGCTTCTCATTTTGCAATTCCCTCAGCCCAAATTGCCATCCAAGGAGAAATTCACTCGAAGGAGGACTGCAAGATTGAGCTGGACATTCAGATGCTTAATCTGACAGTATTTGGTTTTGTTCCAAGTGTTTCCCCATTCCTGGCTAATATACACAACTTTTATATTGTGCCATAAATACTGTCATCAAATAAATCATGCTATGCTGTATGTAGGTCAGCTGGAAAAAGGTTATCACTATACATGACATAATGTTGTATGAAAAGCTGGAGCAGAGAAGACTCGGTAGGAAATATGGCTTTACTTAGTAGAATATTTTTAAGATTTTTATTCAGGCTCTCATCAGAAGCAACTTCAACCTCAAAGGAAAATAAAGGGTTTTCAGCAGGAATTAGGCAACAAATAATTTAGCATCGCTGGAGGCACTCATTCTCTTTTGATAGCTGAGAAGGCATGACAAAGAGACATGAGCATCCCCTCCACAGGACTTGCCTCTTTGTGTCTATGTATTTTACCCAA
This sequence comes from Pterocles orientalis, assembly GCA_011057875.1. Taxonomy (NCBI): domain Eukaryota; kingdom Metazoa; phylum Chordata; class Aves; order Pterocliformes; family Pteroclidae; genus Pterocles; species Pterocles orientalis. Next base: position 484,393 of record WKFP01013984.1, on the reverse strand, counting down.
GATAACCTCAATTAGCTTGAGTCCAAAGTCATTCATTTTTTGATGAGTACCTGAGACTGGGCAAAGCTCTCAATAGGAGCAGTTCTGCTCCGCAAAACAAAGGTGCCTGAATTGCTGTAATCTGCCTGCCAGGGAGGACAAAGGCCAGGAAAATGCAGCACCTGAATGTTATCATATGCTAATAACAGGGTTCAAATGTTTTAGAAACACTGGCAATACACTTTGCTTAAACACTTCTTCTAAAGCTTATATGGCGTCATTTTTACTGCTATTGCAACCTTGGGTTGCCAGTGCAGGGATGCCAGACTGATAAAATCATAGGGTGATTCTGCTGTGCAGGCAAACCCTTTGTAATGCATCCCCTGGGAAAAGCTGGGGGTGACGCTCACCCCCAGAACAAACATGATTGTACTATAACATTTGAGTCCCATCTAAGCCCTAAAAAGAGTAGCCTCTTGTCCCAGAGGAAACTTCATACCCTGTGCTGTTTAACTTAGTTCTTCTTCCCATAGAGGGCTGTAAATGGGCCCTTTATTCCACCTACAAACCTTAGAAAACTTTTTCATAAGGCTATCTCCGCCAAAGACACAGTGATCTCATTGTTGTGGCAGACACTGAACAGACCATTCTTGCAGCGACATTTCCACTTCAGAGCCCTACACTACCCCTAGAAGAGGCTTATAGCAGAAGTCACTTCATTTTGTATATCCGTATTTTGTTTGTTTGTTTTGCCAATAGACCGCAAAGATGCCTTCTCTATTAAGCTGTGAAGATTTGTCGGCAGCAGCTTGGTCTTCATGGATTTTACAATGACAGTCATTGTGTTCATATATTTCAAAGAGAAGCTCTGGGACCACCACTGAGCTGAGATTTGTGGAGTATGGGAAAAGCAGTCCCCTAGAGGCTTGCAAGTTCCTCGTCCAGTGCCAGGGAGCCTGGAAGCCATGATGTCCCCCAGCTGGAGGCTGAGATCCCATACAGTGGTGCTAGCCCAACCCTGCATTTTGAGGAAGCCCATTCTGTACATAAGGTTGCACTGGAGCTGCACACCTTGACAATGAGCCAAGTGAGCTGTCAAGAAACCAAACAATTTTCTGATGGCAGCTGATTTCCTGGCAGGAAGGATTTCCTCAGAACTCCGCATTTCACAAAACATTTTGGTTTCAACAAATCAGTGGTTTCCAAAAATCCAAGAAAAAAAAAGAAGAAAAAAGAGCTGTTTAAAGACAAAGTTCCCAACCAATTCAAATTATTTCACTCAGTTTTCCCAAAGCTATAAATCAGCAGAATTGCTCAGTTTCAAAACAGGAGCCCCCAGTTGTGTTTGCCAGTTTGGAATGGTCTTACATACCAAGCCTTGAGATGGCTGACGGCACTGCATTGTGCAAATGTCCTGATCAAACGATAGCAGTATGCCTGGATATAGCCTCCTGCTCTCTTCTGAAGATCCTCCCACAGTCCTCAGCACGATGTCCATGTGCCTGTTCCCCAGGAGGATGAATGGCTATGACATCGCTCTTACCAGAGTCCTTCATTCAAAACAGAAATTGCAGGCTCCGGAGTACGAAATACGTTCACTGCCTTTCTGTGTCTTGCTGTCTTAGAGTGTAATTTAAACAGGACAGGTAGCAAGTAGTGAAGGCATCCAGGTATGTCCGGCACTCGCTAGCAACCAGAAGACAAACTGTCCTGCCAGGGACACTGGGTAACTCATCTGGCTCCTTGCCTGGGCTAGGTCAGTGTCGCAGTGACTTCTTTAGGTAACAATTATTCCTATTTAAAGCACCAGTAGAGCCACCATAGAGGATTCTTAACCAGCTTTGCACAGAGGGACTTCTCCAGTGATTCCTCCCGTTTATTCTCAAAATGAGCTTCTTGGGATTGGTACCTCTGTTGGATGATTGACTAAAAGATCTTATTCAGACAAAACGAGATACCCTAACTTGACAAGATGCAAGACACAAATAATCATGCAAATGTCAATCTCCAGAAGCATTTACATGTCTGTGAGCCAGAGACAGCAGGGCTGCTGTGCAAGATTTATGTCTAAGCGACGTTCTCCAGTTAGGATTGCTTTACACTAACTGGCATGCTCCCACTTCCACATGGTGTGAATTTCCACCAGGTTCAGCCCCAAGGGTAGGCAGTCCTCTCGTCTCTGCCGTGCATCGTGGCATCATCCCCATGGTGTGCAGGGAGTTATACAGCAGAAAGTAGGTGAAAGCCACTGCATTTCACTTTGAATAATCAAATCAGTGTCTGGGCCAGGATACTGGGAACATGCTGCTCTTTTACACAGATAACACAGGCCCTACAAGCCAGTCATTTCCCACCTCCACCATCCCAGCCTGGATCCCATCCCAGGATACCTTCCTGGAGTTCTTCAGCTGCACAGCAGGGCTTGGGCCTCAGAAGAGGCAAGGACAATGGATTTGGGTAGCTTGTGAGCTCAGAGAAGGGCATGAGTATTTGCACAGGGAGTAACACATTGTTAATTAAAGCCACTAGCTGGGACAGGGCATAAAGTGAGAGGGAGGCAGCTAAGGGACCACCAAAATATGTGGGAATGAAGAGGTGACCACATAAGTATTACTGCAGTACAAGTCTCCAGCAGTTCACCAGTTACATCAAAGTCAGGGGCTGGGTGGACAGGCCCCTTTTTATAGCAAAACAACAGAGTTTGTGGCATTATAAACTGCCCATGCAGACAAGTCTTTAATGTTTCAATGAGAAAACAGGAATTGCAGTCACTCAAACTGAGCCAGAGCCTTCTATGTCAGTAACATGTTTCTACTGGTGCTGGAGGTCTCACCACTCCCTTAAATAAGCTTGTTTCATGTAACAGAATTAGATCTGTAATTTCTGCAAAATTCCTGAGTGCTCACACTGGGACTGGCAAAAGTTTTTCTGTTCATTTAGTATAATTCAACAGAATACTATAAGAATACCAAGGAAACCTATCAGTGCTACCTTAGCACTGACAAATACAGTACATCCCAAAAAACCCACAAAAGCTGCTTTTTATAATGGCTGTTTCTAATAACATCCGAGTCCCTTGGTTCACATCTTTTCAGTCTTTTGCAATCAGTGTGGCACTTGGACTGTGCAAGGCACTGGAATTGCAGACAGGCAGGCTTTGCTCCATGCTGCACAAAATGTGGACTTATGCAAGGACCATCACCATCAGGTCGCACAACCATGAAACAACAGAGGTAGTCCATCAGCTGGTTTAAAGACAAACTCCTTGCTCTTTCACTAGCTTAGTTTCAACCCCAAAAGAATGTGGGGATGTTTTCGGACTCAGCGTTCCTAAAGCCAGTGCAGCTGCAATTTCAGCTCTGCTGGCAAACCACTCCCACGGAGAGCCAAAGTGGCCAACGCGCTACTGCCAACAGTGAGTCTGTCCCTTAATGCAGTTTATTAGATTCGTCTGTGCAGGAGTTTGGAAATATTATGTGGACATCGGCAGAAAAAGCATACCTCAGGCAGAAGCCAAAGATGGAAGGAGAAGCTGGGAAGACCAAAGGCTGAGCGAGCGGCTGGAGGGAAGCGCCCGGCCTGTCCAGGTGGCTCATGTGGGGGAGTTTCTTGATGAGGACAGAGAGGTGAGACCAAGTCCTGAGCATCTGTGCCCTCTAGTGGCTAACAAAGGAGACAGAGGGGGTCACTTCTGTCCCCACTGTCACTAGGGGCAGGGGTGGCACAGCCGTGCCCATCTTCTGCAGAAGAGTCGCCACATGGACTTATAGCAGATAACAGACATGGTCAGATGGGCCAGGGAGGTCAAATACCCCGACTCCCTCTTGCGACAGCGGGGCTGTATGGTAGCGGTCTCTTCCAACAGCACGTGTCCCAGTGGACTGATGAGGCAGAAAAAATCCACTTGGGAGGCTCAGAGGCCCCTTCTCCACAGTCCTCTCTCTCGCCAAAAGCATAGTACTGAGCTAATGGCCCTGTAACTTTGTTTTGATTTCCCGAACAGTCTTGAGTTACCTAATATCTGGCTGGCTTCCCTCAATGGCTTTCCAGCAAAGTCTTTCTCAAATAGTTTTCATTAGATACCAAATACTAACTACCATGAGTTCCTCCTGAAAACCCTGTTAGTAGTGTCGAAGGCCTTGATAATATTCTTGTCTTTCTTTCCTATTATTTTTCTTTCTGCCTGCATTGATAATCTTCTTTAACTTACTTGGACAGGAGATACACACACACACATGTTTATTAATACATGTATACATGTACATCTAAATGCACATATGTACACATACAGGTATATGTATACATACATGTACATGCAGGCTAGACATATAACAACAAATCCCCATGTTACTGCCAAATATTTTTTGCTTTCACTCTTTAACTTGCTAGCTCTTATATAGTAGTTTGGCTTGCAGAATTACAGGCTGGACAGAGGATCCATGCCAGGCAGTCTGCACCACAGACCACATATGATATATTCCTTAACTAGGCTGTCCTCTACTATCTATGATTTGCCAACAAGGTTGTATCTGTATTCTGACAAGTGGTTAAAATGAGATCTCTGTGATCAGGTTATTTATGATGACACCTGAAACAGGAAGAAAAAGTGTAACAGTAGGGAATGGTGCTGCATTCAGAAGTTTTATACGGAGGCAACGCAGCAACTTTGGGAGATTCACAACTCAGAGACCATCTCTCTGGCACCTTTCAGGCAAAACAAAAAACCAAAGCCTAGGTAAACACTATTTTATGTCTGTGAAGGAACCATTAATTACCACAAACCACTGGGTCAGTCCCTCTTCCCCCAGATTACTCTCCAGTCACCTGATAAGGCAACAGGTAAACTCAACGACCTCAGAGACCATCCATCTTACTCAGTTCTGTGAGACCATAAGACCTCTTGAATGTCTCATCAGCACCTGTCTTGCTGGACTGATTTTGTGGCTAAGACACTGCAGCTCCTAGAGCTCTTTGGCGGGTGGAGGAAACATGAGTAACCTGTCCTTAAGCTGGTGTCATGACCACTTTGTGCATCCAGCCAACACAGACAGTGAGAGGACCGGGATGGGCAGTTCATCTATTGCTTTCCCATCCTCTTTGTCCTTTAAATGGTTTGTATCTCTGGAGGTACTAAGAAGAAGCATGTGTATGCTTAAGCCATGGAAGAATCAGGGACAACCTAACATCTAATATTGCTGTATTTCATTGTGCTGACCATATATGTGGTGATAATTTGGCACACTAAAATTTTCAGCACGTATTCATAAGTTATGCTTCAGGGGCCAGAAATGGGAAATGGCTGTTTAAGGCTGTACCACAGTCACTGAACTTATTTCAGAAGGCATCAGTAATTTCACTGATTGCTCATTACTTTGAGCAATAGTGAATACTTTGGAGCACCAGTGCCACGGAACTGCTCTAGCTCGGCATGACTCCCCAAAGTTCTCCATGCTCCAGTCAAATATGAAGCATGTATTTATAGCTCAAGTTGAATGGGGATTAAAAATCAGAAAATAAACTGATTTTTTTTTTCTAGGAGCATCAGTTTTCCTGTGGCTGTGTGAAGGGAAACAAGCCATTAATAAAGCTTTGCTTAGCAGCACATCTAAAGAATTTTATCTCTGCAGATTTAGAAAACTGAGAATTTGCTATTCTTTTTTCTGTAATAAGGATGTCTCAAGCACACATGCACCTACCTTTCAAGAAACTCTTTATGCTGCAAATATGATTAAATCAGATTATGGAACAAACTCTCTTGATCTTGTTGTTGTAGTGTATTAGTGCATTATGTTGGGAGTTCCTATCCACATACAGAATGCTGCAACAGTCTCTAAGCAGAAATGTAAATTGAGATTGTCATGCAGTGAGAAAAGCATCCTATCTTTTTTTGTTATGGTATAAACAAAACTTGCAATCATGCCATCCCATGAGCATGTGTAAGGCAGATTTATTAACTTTCATAAATTTTAACATGAATAATATATCACCAAGTATTTTGCCATATGTTAACTTTTGCTGTTTCAAAAACCTGCAGGAAGTGGAAGTAGAGCGTACTGTCTGTAGAAACAATTACCGTGGAGTGTGAGCAGTATAGCAGAAGCTAGCCATAAGTGCAATGGCTCCAGAGCCTGCAAAGAGAACATGGACAGCAAATGATCATCTGCCTATGGGAACAGAACTGAAAATAATACCACTTTGGTCAAGTCATTTATCTAACAGGCAGATAATACTTGTGGTATATTCGATTATGATTCGTGTTAAAAGAAATGGAGGAGAGCTGCTCTCATGCTGTGGTGCTGGAAAAAAACTACAGCAGCCAAGGCCCAGAAATCTCCCTTCTCAAGGATCCTTCTTGCAGTTTAGGAATAAAAGAAATGGGACAGTAATGGGATTGTGTGAAAGAACTCATCCTCAAGACAGAAAGGGTGTTTGACTTGGTTGTAAAGAAATCAGAGACCAAAGATAAGGGTACTTGAGTTAAGCAATCTCATTAACACCACTGATTGAATTGCAATCTGTGTTGCAGGGATGGTCTGTTTGTTTGTTTGTTTTTTTAAATATCTGAAAGTAACTTCCAGGAAAGAAGTGACAACACAACCCCTTTCCAGTAAACTCAGTTGAAATGCAAAGTAGGAAAGAAAGGGCATGATGATATTCCTATGCTGAGCTAGTGCCTTCCTTGTACACAATGAAGTACCTCCTCAGGCAGTATGGCATTTCTGTATAACTGCACATCATTTTACAACTAAACCATACACCAAGGCAAATTCTAACATTTGAAAGCACACACCAGGAGTTTCCCATTAGTATTTGCAGTCCTGGCATGGTTGAGGACATTGTGCTTAAAAAGGTGCTTAAAACAGAATTGTTCTCACAATGACAGAAATGCCATAGGCCTGCCTTGGTTTAGGTGCATGTTTAAATGCAAACCTGTGAAATATTACCTAAATGTATCCTCCTTTACTTCTCCCTTTACAATTCATTCAGTAGAGGTGCTTGAGGTAAAGAGCTGAGTGTTTTCAGCTGAAAGACTGTGAAACTGGAATTCCCCTTCAGATTATCAGACAAGGCTCTTCTGTTTAAAGAAGTTTTTGAATTAAGTAATCATATAATGCTTAACTGTGATTTTAGTCTTATACTAAACAAATGATATGAATGTAGTTGTTTTTTATAGGTGCATCCTCCTTATTTCTCTATGAACTTTGATATACATACATACAAATGTGTTTTTGAGACAGCTCTGCTTCCAGAGTGTATGAATTCATGTACCACACAGTGATGGAGAAGTAAATTCCTGCTGGAATTTCTCAAGCATCCCCTCTCCCCACGTTTCCAGTAAATCAAGCATCCCCTCTCCCCACGATTCCAGTAAATCGGATGGAAGAAACAGAAAGGACGAGATGGGAAGATCAAAGCCGTGATGATAAGGAAAGGAACTGCTAATCACAACGAGATGAGAGAATACAACATCCACAAAACCAGGAGATAAAGGAGACTCCTCGGACCCCTAAAGGACTCTTTAGCTAATTATAATAAGAAACGGGGTTAGACGGGGCTTGGAGATGCATATGAAAGAATGTATTGCGAAACCTTGATGAATATGCAACATTTTGGGGAATAAATAGAGGGGTAGGTTTTGTGGAAAGGTACGCCTGATTGGTAGAGCAAACAGATGCTCCCCTGGCGTCCAGCGCTGCTTGCTTATTCTCCACCTACGAACAAAATAAAATCTTAACTTTTTTTCTAGCTGCAGAAGTGCCTTCATTCATAACATACTGGATAAGGATCTTTGCAGCAGGATTCGTTCAATCTGTCAAGTAGTGGGAGCCGAGGGAGTATAAATTCCTAAATAATCAATCCTTGTAAAGCAGCCTACTGTTCTACTGACGAAATTCTGTCAGTGAGAAGAGAAGACTAGGGCTTAGCTGTAAGACTTCATCCCCTACTTCTGAAGCACTCGTGACTCAAACCATTTCCAGTCTGTGTTGGGAGCAGCATCGCCTGGGTGGCCTGCCAGCTTCTTATTCAAACAGGATCTCTGCTCTGGGCCTGAGGCCATGCTTTTAGGTGGCTGGAAATGCAGATAGCTCCTGTCTGGGGCACCACCAGTTAGAAGCACTCTGAAATATGTTGGCTTTAGGGCCTGATTTGTTTTGCTACATAGAAAACTCTTCTAGATGTAGGTCTGAATCCCCTCCAGCTTATCTGTCTTTCTTCTGCTCCAGTGCAGCAGCTGCTCTGTCCAGGTCGAAGGTGAGAAGAGGCAATAATCACCTGGTGAAAGAGTTCACACTGACTTCCCGGTCTTGAAGGAACAGGGGGAAATGCACAATGAGTACAGGCAGCAGTTCCCTGGCCTTTGCAGACACCTGTAATTACAGCCATTTCTCACTGACAACCTTGAAGGGATGGAGATGCTCTCGACTGCTCCCCACAACCCACACTGGACCTTTGCAGGGTCTCACTGGGGCCCATAATCCACAATGTGAGAAAAATAGTCTTATAAATATATAGTAGTGACATTTAGAGTGACTCGGTTGTGGAAACGGAGAAGAAAGTAGCACAGCAGTCCCCCTACACTTTAGCATAATCCAGAAAAGATCAGAGTTTTTGTATTTTGGACTTCGTAGTGAATTCAAATATCAAGGCATAATTCTTCTTTTATGCCTCTATAATTCAGAAGTAACCTGAGAAGAGAAGCTTACCACTGAATCTCAGATGAAAGGTATTTGTAACTGCTACAACTTCCAATTTTAAAAGAAAATATTTTAATTATGATGCAATGCAGTGGGAGCTAAAGAAGCTTACATTTCTGTTTATTTTACATGGTGTCCAATAATTTTCTTTTTTTTTTTTTTAATTCCAAGGCAACTCTCCCCTTGACTTCATTATGAGCACAGTGTGAGATGCCTGAGCTGACGCGGGAAAGCACAACAGATCCATGTGGTGGATATTAAGATACAGCACTTATACAAGGATAAAACCTAATTCTGTGATCACACAGGGGTAAAACAGGAGTGCTTCCAGTCAAGTCAGGGATACTTCACTGGTACAAAGTCAGTGCAACTCTAGCTATTACTTTAAAAAGGGATTTAATAACCACTCCTCCACACTCACTAATCTGTACCTAATAATAAATTTAGACCCCTGAGCATACTCACCGTGATCTGAAAAACACGTACCTGCATGCCTACTGGCAGAGCACAAGCCAGCTGTGGTCCCAAAGGCATTTGAACATCTTAATTTGAAGCATCACCCACATTAGCAAATCCTGACTCTTGCTGGTCTTGCTGTCACAGACAAAGTCTGGGACACACAAGGCCACAGGGTTTCAGTGCTACAAAACTGTCCCCTGACAGTTAGTCAGTAATTTTCCAGAGTCTCATAGTATGCTTACCATGACTGTATCCTGTCTTAGTCTTCCTAACTATGCAAAGGTCCTGGTGTATTTGTTCATTCTGCACTACAATATTGAAGGCATTTTGCAAATAAAGTCTTACATATGTGAGAAATATTTGGTTAATATGAACATCTGTAAATCAAAGACTTTGTGAGTCAGATTCCTCAGAAGATGCAATACAATTTTCAGCATTATTTGGGAGCCAAAGATGTCTTTTCAAAAAGGCAGGTGCTGAAATCTCACTGATAGTCAAAGGGAAATAAATTTGTGAGTCCAATTTAAAAATAGGACTTCAGTGTGTCTGAAAGCATCACTTACTCATCCTTGAGAAAGTATTTTGTTGCCAATTTATTGAATCCAGCCTCTGGATTTTGGGCTGGACATCTTCACATGTAAACAGAGGAGAACAAATTCTCCCTAATGTGGGAATTAGTGGATGAAATGTTTTGTTTTGGACCATGCAGGTATTCAGAATACATAACACAGAGCTCCACCCTGGCCTGAAGCTATTAAATGGGTCTTTCTCTCACACATGAACAGGCAGTGTTTCACCCCCCCTTCAGTGCAGTTTCTCTGCGATGTGGAGGAGGCCAGGCCCTGACACTATCGCTGCATAGGCATCCCTACCTGAGTCGTTGGTTCAGGGTTTGTGGGAGGAGGAGGAGACGGCTATGAGCTCTGATGGTGCTCCTCCTGAAGATCAAAGCACCTACACAAACAACTAAACCACAGAAACTTTCTCAAGGAGAGCTTTGCTGCAGAGCTCTGCCTTTTGGTGGTCTGTGGTTTCCCCTGAAGCAGTGTGGGCTGCAGATGGGGCTGCTTGGAGGGGACCATGCCACAACCTGCATGGGAAGGGATGCGTGAGGATCTCCTGCCAGCACTCCACTGCATGGAATTAAATTCCCATTGGCTGCAGGTTTGTTTGCTTCTCTACAAGCTCCCACCAAAAAGTTGCCCAGGAAAAAAACACCCACCTGTCAGCCACTGCTGGATGTGCTGCACGGGGAGGACCTGGAAGGAGATGGTTATGAGTGGTGCCAGAGCAGGCATGCTGGGAAATAAGCAGAAAAGCGATCGAGCAAGTGACCCCAGCTTGAATCATTGCAACTGTGTTTGTGTTCGGTTCCTTGGAAGGCTGGGATGGACAGCTGCTGTGTTTGTCATAGGAACACAAATAACAAAAATAAGCAGGAACTCTTTGAGATGTAGAACCAATAATGCAGATGGTGATCTCTCTGTGGATCCTTCAGTTTCTAGCAAAGGGTGACCCATTTTGTGTCATTTTTCTATTTACATCTAAGCCTTTGAAGGGCCTGGGACTCCTGGAGGTTCCTAATTTGGGACTTTCCCTTTCTCCACTAGAACAGACCTGAGATGACTCTTTACTGATGTAGCTGCATTCCCTCCTTGACCTGAATCTGGGTGCAGCCTTCATCCCTCCTTGTCTAAGCAACTCGAGCTTCTTAAAATTAGTTGCCTACTACATTTGTTTCTGTAATTTGACAACTTCCATAGCTGACTGTGGGGGACTTACTTCCAATGTGTTGATAGTCCCGTAGTGCTTAAAGGCATTTAAAATATGTAAATATTTGTATTTCCTTTGTTTCCGTCCAGCATTCATGTGAGCAAGGATTTGCAAATATTGCACAAATTTTGCATTTCCCTCTTCCCTCACAGTGGCACCAGCCTTTGAATTCTCATCATCCCTTCACAATCCCGAGATAGAAATTTCAATGCTGAAGCACCCCAAAAACCTGTTTTGTGGCCTCCACCAGCACCGTTATTCGTCCTGTTTCAGGAATGTCAGTCCCTCATGTCTTTCACACCCTGCTCTCATGTGCCAACATGATTGACACTGCTGGTAATGATCTGCCTGCTCCTTGTAAACGTCGTCCTGAGCTGTCGGTGCTGCAGACATGCAGACAGGAGGAACATGGACCCTTGAAGAGTGTCAGATGGCCATCTGCCAGCCAAGGCACAATATGGTGGCTACTGCCAAGCCACCTGGGTCCTTGCTCTTCCAGCTGGTACAAAAGTTGCCAGGCAGCCTACACTCTAAGAATATTCAAGCATTTTGGGCCATAATCTACGCCATGTGTTTCTGTGTTTTTACTACATACTGGAGAATAATTTATTCAGATATGCTAAATTATGTTTTTAACATTCTACAAACCATTCATTGTGAAACTCAGTTTTGGCATTAACTAGAAAATATGGTACTTTGTTCATTGTGTATATTATTGTAATGGTCCTTTTTTGTTTATTCTAAATATTATAGCTCATTTATCTTCTTGAGTGTCACAACCAGCTCTAGGCTGTGTAGTTCTGCTGCTGTCTACCAGTTAAATAATTATTATTTAAATATTTTATAAATAATTAGAAGATAAATAATTATTTTTTGCTGGATAACATCTATGACCTCTGTCCAAAAAAACCCCTCATATTCTTTCTAAACAAGAAGGGCTGCATAGAGTTTCTGCTGAGCAATTTAGTATCACTCAGTTCTTGAAATAATTTAACATGTCCCCCTTTTCATAAATTAGACATTGTCAGCAAAGAAAAATATGGGAATACAGCTCAGGACATTTAGTTTGAGATTCAGAGATCTTTACCACTTGTGCTCAACGAGAATGTTCTACTGTTAGCAATGGTAAGGGGCTTCTAAACTTTCTTTAGTCCATAATCAGGCACTACGTGATAACTAAGGATGTCCATACGTACTTTCATTTCGAAGCCTTTCCTCGGAGAATAAAACTTGCTTCAGTTTGCATGGATTTCAAAAGATATCACCAGCATCATTTTCATTTTCATTTCCCTCTGCATCTTTAAGTTTCACTCTACTCTCCATGGCTTTTTTGATGCAAGCTCAGAAACCAAAAGTAAATTAGCAAGTGCAGTTTTGTTTTCTTTTGTGCACGGATTTCTGGTAATTCCTTTCCTCCATTAGATGGCTACCTAAGAATCTGTCTTTTTTCTCTCAGGAAAAAAAATCTCAATTTCTTGTTCTTTTCTACCATATACATCATATTCTGCAACCATTCTACAACAGAAATAATCCTCATTATTGTCCACACACTTAAAACTTGAACAGTTACAAATAAATCATTTCAGAAAATCTGATTAATCTCTCTCTACACCCCAACAGAACAGGATTTCCAATCTCCTTTTAAGACAAACAAAAAAAAAAAATCTGGTTTTAGCTTTCTTGTCATTTTATCTTAATTGAAGTTTATCACATTCTTTATGCTGACTTCCAAATGCCTCACCCTTTTTTCATCAGAAGGGGCAATTCCTAGAAATGTGTGAAATGTTTCATTTGAACTACAAAAGCCTGGAAGCAGACTTGCTGTGAATTCATCCTGCATTTGTTAATCATCAGTGAATCGGTAAACTCCTGTGTCTGCTGAGTTGTCTGCAAGCTTGTGTCTGCTGTCGCTGGGCAGGTGTTATGTGGTCTTGTCCTTGGGGACTTCCTTGGCTGTTGTTCTGGGGCATTTCCAGGGAAAATGTGGTTCACCACTTAGAGGCCACTCGTGGCCTTTTGTGGTTTTTGGACACCTGTGCTTTGTGCTTGAACAGAAACTTCAGGCAAGCCTTTGTGATTCCCCATGAATCTTAAATGTGTCACATTTCCTTGTAGCTCAAACGGCAAAATGGAGGAGGGCCAACCCCAATCCTTCTGGGGCCTGTGTACACAAGTACATCAGTCCTGATGGCTGCAAAGTTGCTTCAAAGTAAAGGTGGTTTTTAAACCAGATTAAAGCTAACATGACATACTAAACTATGACCTGAAGGAGCTAAGGTCCAAACATGCATTCTCCTCTGCAGACACAGTGATATCAACCCCAGCAGATGGACCAGACTGAGGACAATAACAACTGAAACTACAAGAGCCAGACACAGCCACCAACATCTACGCAAGAGACCTTGCCCCCACAATGAAGCTGGGCAGTTGTGCAGAAGTTGAGGGCAACAGGAAAAGTCAGTTGTGTTCGTGGGTGTTGCAGGATATACTTCATGTAGAAGAGTAATTGACATTTCTTCTAATCACTTGTGAGCCTTCAGATGTCCCCACAGCAGTGGCCACCATCTGCTGCAGCAGCTGTTACCCCACTGACAGCATTTTTCAGGTGATATGCCTGGACAGCCTCAGCAGTCCCTGGCATTTAATACCTATTAATCTTGAAATAGTCTAAATGCCCTAATATTACAACACAGTAAAATAAAATTATATTAACACTGCAATTCTTATCATAGTCTGTCTTTAAGACTGATAACCCATCTGTTCAGACACCTTAGAGATTTGATAAATGGGCTTCAGCAAATCTTGCCGAGGCAGTTGAAAGCAGTAACTCTGTCGGGGTAAGAGTCAGCCACAGATCAAAATGTCTGGATGTCTAAACTGAAGCATCTAAGCTCTTATTATCATCAACAGAGATGAAGGGCTTGATTCAGTTGCTCATACACAGGCACCAGGTGCCATCTGAGCTGTCCCTGATGGTACCACCTCACCTCCAGCTGCTGCCCCAAGAAGCATGAGTGTCTCATAGGCTCTGGGCTATATCTGTTGGTCTCTGAGTTGTATCCATGGCCCTGTAGGTGTCTTTGATATCCTGGGCATCTCAAGTGCATGATGCCTAAGTGCAGGCAACTGAATGAATCCGCAGCCAATACACCAAAGGAGCCTGGAGAGCAGTTTGGAAGAATTAAGTGGATTTATGAACAAAGCTATAACATAAGGAGGAGATGTAACACACCTGAGTGAGTGACAGCAGCTCCTCTGGCCACAGCAGGGATCAAATCAGGGATCCTCATCTCCTTTCCCCACTTCTCCCCCTGGTAAAACCAAGAGTGTTATATTTGAGTTTAATGCCTCTTAAGTTAGCTTAGTTGGAGCAAAAGAAACCACAGCTGTGATGAGACACTGTAAATAGTGAATGGATTAGCAGCATCCAGCAACTCCGCTCACTTGAGCTGTAGCCTATACCTCCCAATGGGCCAGTTAAGTTGTGTGCAAGAGTATTTCCACATTGAATGGAAGGGCTTTGTTTGTGGATGGAATTCAAATTAAGAGCAATACATCAGCTATTTCTGTAGCACAGACAAGTCCTTAATATGTAAGGGTGATTTCATTTCAACTAGATTTAAAAACGCCTCAATGAAAGGAGTTAATTCTCTCTTTAGGCAAAATTCACATAAGCTTTTAATTGTTATTCTGTAAAGATAACTAGTTTAGTTATCTTTCACTATTCACTTACTCTTCTCAATAACAACATTATAGTTGGTAAATTCAGTAAGATCTTTCTGTGAAAGTCTCATGCCACTGCAAATGGCTACAGAAGGAAAAGATCTTTAGAATATGCATTTGCTTTAAATGTACCTACATTGTGCTTTTAAACTGCAATACATTTGGGCTCTTTTTCTGAAAATGTTTCAGATCTTATGCTGATAATTCAGGTAATCAAGGTCTTCTTAAACACCCAGGTGTCCAGAAAGCCAGAATACAGTTGTCCCTCCCAGCTCTGCAGGCTGCCTGTCTTTTAGAGTAAGGAGCGTCAGCAGGTCTAAGGGAACACAGGATGTGAACACAGCAATTCTTGTGCTTTACAGTGAAACCATGGTCCTGATCTGACACATGCAGGAAACTGCAGCATCTGATCCTAACAGTCCAGTAACTGTGATTAAGACCTTATCTTGCAAAACTTATGGACATGCTTTTTTCCTAAGTCCATTTCCCATAACTACGTCGAAGCTTTACTGTAGAAATACCTGTGAGTTTCTGCTACATCAAAGTTGCAACGATAAAGTGGCCATGCTGTGGTTTTTATTAAACATTAAGATGTGATATTTAGTTATAGCTCTCTGACACATTAAAAGATCCATACAAACACTGGGCTACTCGATGTAGACAGAACTCGCAGTACATTTGAGCTGTACTGTTATTAAAAGCATTTCTCTAGACATTCCCTTTCCTTCTCGGATTGTTCTTGGCATTTCTCAAATATTTATGAATATTTATGAAGGCACTTACTTGTATATTAAATGAAGTCTGTGAGTAAGTCATCAATTTCTCTGGAAATAGTGCTTTTTGTGAAAACTTTGTTAGCTCTTCAACACAAGTGCCTCTGAGGGACCAGAAAGTTTGGGCATAGCTTGTAGGGTACATCCTATAGAATGTATATAAGCCTTTAATCAGCACAATAACCACAGTGCAGCAGATTGAATAACCATCTGAAGAGACTCAGGGAGCATTGTGCTTTAGCCTGCCCCAGAAAGCTGTTCTGTAACAGCTTTGCAAATGTGGCCTCAGCTACCAAACCTGTGCTAAATCAGTCTCTGAACAGACTTGTACCAGTTAGCAGATGACTCTTCTTTTGATTGATTAACAGATCTTCATTAATTCAAGGCTACTTGGAGAAAATACACTGATTTATTGGTCCAATACAGCTTACTCTGAAAGCAAAAGGAGTTTCACGTTTGACTTCAAAGGAAGCGAAGCTGGACCCTGAAACTATAAACAGTATAATAAACACTAGTAAAACATAATACTTACTAAGCAGCATGAATCCTGCTCCCCAAAAGTACATTTACTCTCTACTTACGCAATTTAATACTAATGAAAATTAAATATGGCTGTCACTGAGATCACCCCTGAGTACTGGAAGAGTCAAGCAGTCCCTCAGAAATAATATTATGAAATACATTTCCATTAGGTATTCATAGCACTAACCTGAATTCCAAATAAATTGGTAAAACTGTTATATCTCTGCTTATTTGCAAATTGATGAAAAGCAAAATTTGCCAGCATGCTTCTCAACAAAATGTAGGACTGCAAACTCATTTCAGTGTTTTAATATTGGTGTACACTACAAAGCCATACGTAAACTTTAAGGTAGTGTAAAATTGACATTAACATCAATGGAAGGAGAAAGAGGCCAAAACAGAAAAATCCGGTTGTGTGTTTTGTTGGGCTGAATACTAAATAAATTGCCTACTAACAATAGGTCATTTAGCTCTCCTAAGTGGTTTTATAACATTTTATAACCCATTTTTCATTTCCTTGCCTTAATATTTTTAGTTATTAATGATTGGTGCAGCACAGAATGCAGCAATGGGAGTCAATCATAGCAAAGACTAAATGAAGCGTAAGTCAAAGGTGTCCTGATTTAGCTCAGTAGGAGACAAATCACATTCCTCTTTTTAAAACCACTGGAGACAGATCTTGCATGTTGGTAATACACTTTCCCAGTGAAGTCTGGCATATCAACACCATTCTTTTGCTGTTTACAAGGAAATTTGAGCAAAGGAAAATTATTTTCAATTTCAGCCTCCAGCCAGCTGTACTGTCAGACAATGAAGCATGATGCTAAGTGCAGAACAGCAGCTTGCCTGATAGGCGGTAAGTAATTAAGTAGCTTCAGTCCAGAAGAGGTTTTATGTTTTTCTTGGGTTCTGGGCAATGAGATTTCTATTCCTAAGCAGTCTTCCTGTGAGATAAAAGAAGAAAAAAATAATCACTGTGCTTGTATTTATTGTGAAAAGATGAGGCTCTCCCAGGTCTATAGAGCAGTGAGCCTCCAGGTGTAGACTGGATAATGGATGTTTCATTTCATTTCCTTCTCTTGTGCCTTCATAAAAGGAAGCCCAGACATTGCCTTTAGCAATGCTGCTGCAGGATGTTGACCCTGAAAGCATATCCCAAATCAGACAAGTGCATTATTCTCATATAATGTGTGAATACAAACAGAAGGGACAGATTTTAGTTTCTGTTCCTTATAAATAAGATGAAAATATCTCACCTCTGCAGATTCACAGCAAAGATCTTTAAATGTGTAAAGATACAACTGAAATAAATTCTGGAAGAGGCAATATTTCCTTTTATTCCCTCTGTTTTATGTGACAATTAGAATAAAGCAAATAATATATTTAGAAATGAGCACAGCCGTTGTTGAAGACTAGACATAAAAGATCCTTTGCCTACATGACTTTGCAAAGGACCAATAAAACCTGTTTGGAAAATGGAATTTCCTGATACTAAAAGCTGAACAAATGGAATAGAAAATTCTTTATGACCTTCTAATGCACAGTCATTTGAGATACTTGCACAGCTTTATCCCCAGAGAATCTTTGTGTCTCACTGTTTTTATGTTCTGGATTTACTCTCCTGTCTAAATGGGACACTGCTCATTTTCTCATTTTGCAGATCCAGAAATGAAGGTCCAGTACGACCTTTGCAGGTCACTGAAAATCTGGGACAGTGTAGAAAACAGAACAAACAATTTGACTCAAGTAAAAAAAAAATCACCCTGTGTTAAGTCTTCATTGTTGAAAAAAAATACAAAGGAAAGGTTTGTAAGTTATCACTTACGAGATTGTGCCAACAAAAGAAAGCCTCAAGGCTAGAACACTGGTTGAGAGAATATGGAAAGTATTAGTGATGGAAAAAAATTGATGGAATGCTAAATTAGTGTGCAGGCTTTCATGTGGTAAGGTTATGCCTCTACACATTTGTGGATAAAAACAAAATTCAAGTTATGGTCACAGAAAAAAGATCAAATGTTTATTCTATTGCAATTTGACCGAGAGGTGTAATTAAAACAGCTGAGTCATTGGATTCAATGCAACACGAATGTTGCAAAAACTGAGATTATAAATTGTCTTGGTTTGTGACTTCCATTGCTTCTTGTATACTGAACATCCTGTTCTCAGCCCAATCCTACAAATGATGTACAATGAACCCTCACTTACCAGAAATGCCATTATTTGAATCAGGGTCACGTCCAACTTCAAATGAGGTTTGTACAGCAGAACCATCTGGTTTCCCCAAGGCCACAAAGCTCAGCAGGGCTAAGGTGATTGGGACACAGTGCTCCACTAGGAGTGATTTGTTCTTATTTTGTCCAGCTGAACTCTGTGACCTTGCACAATCTCCAGGAATTTTGGTCCCATTCAACTCAATGGCCATATCATATTTTCAGTAATTAATGGTTCAGAATTGAGATGTGTTACACATAGTTATTATTCTTTATATTTATATATGCTGACAAATACTTGTTTGCGTGGCGCCTTATGTTTGAAAGTATACCTTAAGTGTATATAGCATTGTATAAGTATAGAATACATTTTATAATCTGAGTGATCCCAAGATTCCCTGCTTTGGTCATATTGTCTTGAGCAAAATCAACAGCCAAAGAAATTGTTTGTGAGTAGGCTGGATAAAGGCAGAAGGAAGACAAAGATGCCGTGTTAGTTTTATTTTCTCTTTTTAATTTTTTTTTAAAGGAGGAAACAGAAAGGCAATTCAGGACACCCCTAGAAAACAGATATAGAGAACTTTTCTCAGTAGGTGGGGTAGAGTGGATGGAAAGTGTAACTGAGACCAAAAGAAAGAAGCAGCAAAACAGATATGAGAGTCTTCCAGCAGGGAAGCAGGAAAAGATGTGGGCAACTGATGCTGGTAAAGAGAGAAGACAGCAGTGAATTCTCAGTGGAGAACGATGTACAAGATGAAAATCGGTGAGTACATGAACATTTTAATCTTTTGATGTTTTTAACCAGTTTTTTATCCAGATCTCACACACACTTAGCCCTGGGAGAGAGCTAAGACATCTTGAAGAAAATCAAGGAGGGAGCTGAAGGGAAGTTTTGAAGGTGGAGCTGGATAATACATCCACTAGAGGCAACAGTAATGAAGAAAGCAAGTTGGACAGAAACAACAGATGGGATACCTGAACAGTCTGAACTGACAAAGGAGAGGGTCCCATGAGAAACAGAAAAGAAAAAGCTGAGAGACATAGATCAAAAATGGGCTCATTGCTGCCAGAGCCTACATTTAGCATGGAGAAAAAGAAATTAAAGAATAAGGAAATGTTGAAGGCAGTGATACATGGGTGAATTACATTTTCTTTGGACCAGCGTTCACTTACTCACTAGGGGAGTAAACCAGCTGAAGGAGAGAATACACAATAGTTACTTCATGTGTCTGACACTCTTAGTCTCCAAGCATTTAAAGCCAGAGGACAAATAACACCAAAAAATACAGATTAATCAAAAAATAAATGCAAGTGCTGTCAAAGAGATAGCCAAGATTAGAGAAGTAGTCATTAGCTGTGTGTGGGATCAATAGATGAATCAGAGAGCACAGGGAAGATGGCATGGATAGCGGGGCAGTAGCCAGAGGAAAGCCCAGAGGGATGGGTGGGGAGGGAAGGAGTGAGTGTGGATGGGGAGGGAGAGGAGCACTGCTGAGGACAGCATGCAGGGCCCAAAGAGATGGGTCTCAGCTTCAGATCCATAGAGAAATATTGTTCTGTAAAGACAGGGGAAAGGGCAAGGGTGGGGACATCACTGTACAGCAGATCGAAAATAAGATCAGTGGAAGTGGGTGAGCAGTAGGAAACTAGATTAATCAGTGATGTGGAATGAGTGTAGGTGATGAGATGAGGGGAATAAAGCAGCCAGAAATAGCCAACTTGAGACATTGGCACAGGGGAAAGGAAGAAGGGAAGTCAGAAGGGTGGTATATCAGGGATAAGAAGGTCATTAGAGGCAGTCAACATGGCTTCACCAAGGGGAAGTCATGCTTGACCAACCTGATAGCCTTTTATGAGGATATTACCAGGTGGATAGATGATGGCAAAGCAGTAGATGTGGTCTATCTCGATTTCAGAAAAGCATTTGACACTGTCTCCCACAGTATCCTTGCGACTAAACTGAGGAAGTGTGATCTGGATGATCGGGTAGTGAGATGGATTGTGAACTGGCTGGAGAAAAGAAGCCAGAGAGTTGTTGTGAATGGG